>LUCM01010268.1:0-79556 GCA_008360955.1 Fasciolopsis buskii | reverse complement strand
ATGTAAAAGACGAAATGTTTTTGATGCAATGTTTATGATATTGACAGTCTACCAGACTTGGGCAAAGATGATAGGATACAAAATCCATGGATAGGCTACAATGTTCGAGGCTCGAACACAGGAATCTGCTCTTGGAATATGGGATTATTTAAGTGTGGATGAACTCCGTTATTTGTTCGATTGTTTGCCTTCCAACTTTTGATTTGGTCATCTAGAGTTCTCCGATAGTTTAGTGAACGTATTGTGCATTGGCGTACGAGCCACGGAGTTTGCTCTTTGTCTTTGGCGGGAGGGGTCAGGAACACCTATTGGTGATAAGTTAGCCAGAAAACACTTTCGCTGTGAGAATGCCTCGGTGGAAATAGGAAAATACATGCACCTGAACTTCATCATGATTACCACTAATTCAGCTGATAAAGTTGATTCATACAAAAATTTATCCATTTTCATGGTGATCTGAATCATTGGGCATTGCTGCGGTTTCTGCTTGCCTAGAATTACTGATTTGTTTTGTTTATTAATCACCATCCAGTAAGGCTTCAGCGCTATTGGGGGGGGGCAGTCACGATGTCCCCAAGTTCGGCAGGTTCAACCAAAACTGGTGATTGCTTTAAGTCACAGGAGTGAGAACCTCCAGGCATGAGGCATGATGTCGCATCGATCGTTGCAAATTAAACAATAGAAACATTATGCCCACGAATTTACTGCGGAAGTTTTCGAATTTTATGTTAATAAAATTTCCTTTACATGGTCAGAACCGCAAAAAATTGACCGGGTTGTGTAATGAAAGACTTCAAAGGTAAACGAATTAGAAAAACCAAACTATTTGATCGATTTAGTTTATTCGTCTTCATTCAGCTGGAAAACGGACGAAATTCCCCGTTACACACTTAAGAGATTGTCGGATATTACGGACATGTAGTTATACATATGTATATACATATATATACGTATGAAATATATAGAGGTCAGACAAAATTTCGGACATTTTCGGTCAAATAAAGCGTCCCTCAGTTAGCCATTGTTTAACCTCAAAGTCATTGGTCCTACTTATTGGCATATCGCCAGCCTATGCTATGAACGATCTTGGATTAAACTGAAATGGGCCTCTGAAGCCAACGAACTGATCTACCAATAACATCTGACTAAATCCAGCTAAGTTCCAACCACATGGTCAAACCTACCCAGCATTTTGTCTTGGATGCAGTGATTTCCAAACAATATCATTCAAACCTCTGCACACGCCTTACCAGTTGCCTTTGCTGAACCTGAAGGATAAAAGTATGCTGACCAAAACAGAAAGCTGGTTGTCTGCAAGGTTATGTACCCCTGAAAAAATGTTGATATCCTGCTGTCATGGAAATGCAGTACCAGAGGTCATGTATGGTGGGCGTCCTTAGTTGAATATCAGGGGGGGGGGGAATCACAGCATTGTCACTGTGAGCATGCATTTCTGGAATGCATCACCATTATCTGCATGTGCACAATAGATGGCTTGTGACTTGACGGTGTGACGTGGCTGGGATGACTTTCAGTGTAAACGTGCAGAATGAACGTAAAATTCAATGAATAAGGCTAGTGATTACCGCAGAATAATGAAATCAATCTACTCTATGTTAGAACTGGACCCTATGCAACTAGACACATGAAGCTATCCGATTCACAGAAATCTTTCGGCGTTTTGAGCCCTAATCTCAAAACATTCAGCCGTTTCTTCTGTGCATGAACAAGGATGGGTTGGACCAAATGCAGAATGCAGCGTACGACAACGCCATACACAGGTCAGATGAATTCATGTTTGACGTATACTGTTCAGCGCTATCTTGCAAATAGAGTCCTATTTGGCAACCTTTCACAGGTAATTGAACATCCACCTTCTCGATAATTTGCCGGTGTGTGGACCTATACTATACAGAAACCATTACAGGTGATCTAGGGTTCTGCACCAGTCACGGTTGTTGCAAATACTAGACTTGATCCTTGTCCCGATTCATAGTATTATAATATAATATGTACAAAGATATGACAGGAATCGAGACTGCACAGGCAGCCCGATACTAAATATAATCCAAAGATGCATTAGGTACTGGGAAATCAGAAATTGGTGCTATTAGCTGCCTGTTTGCAAAAGCAACCTTGTGCACGGCATCTGGACATTTGCTCGCCGAGTGAAACGGCGATAGTTCAATTTCGGCTTGTGGAAATCACTTTTCGTTGAGCATTTCGTCTTTAGATTTCACAAGCTACGATTAACTGGGGTGGTTATGAATGATCGACTGGATGTTTAATCACAAGCGAGATTAACTATATCAATTACTCACGTTGCGTCTACTAATATGCAGAATTATTAATAATAAATATGTCAGTAGGATAAAGCGCCTCCGCCGTTATTTCGGTAACTGTTGGAACTTGTACCCGTAAGTAAGTTCGTTCGTTTGATTACATTTGATGCGCTCATCTAAATGGCCTCTCTGGGACTAGCTGTATCAAAGAAATTTAAACGAGGACCAAAGAGAGTAAAAGCAGTGCGTAACCGGAGAAAGATAAATTCTGAGCTATCGGGTGCTGGAACTTGCGATCTTAAATGACACGGAAAGAAAATCGTTAGGTTAGCTTTATCGAATGGCCCTGTAGGCTCTATAGCCATTAGGACGCAGTTGTTGAAATGCTTCGAAGAAACAGTGAGGTGAAATAAATTATTCTAACTGAATATTTTATTTGTAATTGCCCCGAATCGATTCAGTTGTGATTTTTTGTCTAGATAAAGAATAACTACACAAGCTGAGAATAACAATCGTCAAAACTTAAAGTTCAACCTTGAGCAGGTCAACAAACTAAGCCTCTAGTTTGCTTGCTGAGTATCGATTGATCTGCCCGTTGGTACCATTGACTTTTAATAATCTAGAACAAACGACATGCCGTCAAAGCGACCCCCCCGACTCCGCCGGCTCGCAATCTTAGTCAACCACGGTTCGCACATGAGCACGCCTAGAGTAGATGTATGCACACGTGCGTTTATGTACGTTTTCCAATTCCAATTTAGACAGACTTGGTTAGATTCTCAGACGGTGCGGTTATTATAATCGTTTGAACTGGTTCAATCGATATTTCTGAGATCACAAAATAATACTTTTAGAGAAGCCACAATTCCTGATGATCTAGGTGAAAACCTGGAGATGGCCATGACATTATTTTATCTCGCACAGGTGAACACGTCCAGACCGACAGACAAACAAAATTGGACTCCAATCCATTGATAGCAGTTGATAAGACTGTCTATGTTAGAGAAGCCACTGTCTACTAAATGCAGTTGCGAGTAGGCGGTTGTATAACTAATAATACAAATTGAGTTGAGAAAATCTTCATGCCAAATGATTTTATCCGGATTGGAAATCACTGAGTTGCAAGTGCTGCTGTTTTCTTTGAATTCTCGCCAGTTTGCATAAAGGCACAATGCCCAGGGGAAAAGTTGTTCCTTCAACATATTAGGTGGCCAGGTGGATAAGTTTCTGACGTTTGAAGGTGAAGGTGGCGGGTTCCAATCCTCCCACCGCCGGTCAGCTTCCCCACTTGGCAGCCCTCTGTTGGCCGCGGCTCCCGTCCTGAAAAATGATGCACACTGTTATTTCATTAATAAAAAGGAAGTAGAAAAATAGAAAGATAAAAGGCTACAAGATGTCGGTAATGATTCAAAAATATCCTTCCTCTTTCACATTTGTTAGCTTCATTTCAGACTGCTTTCAATTTTTCACGAACCAAACAGCAGGCTGAAATTCATCAGAAGATGGTGAAATGATGACATGCGCTCGATATCGATATATGATACGTATATGAACATCAGGCTTTCGTATGCAGTCTCGATTTGGCCACCCCGATCAGACAGTGTATTTTCCAGTCGACCGTACACTGCATCAGGCATCTCGTAGCTAGAGTGACTGCATTTCCGACCACATCCTTGATGTACAAACCCAGCCATCCTGCAGCTGCGGATACACCAGACTGGAGCTTCGATTTTGCTAGAGCTTGTCTTTCATAGCACCCAAAGTTCGAACCCTGGCATTCAAACTTGAGGGTACGGGTATATTTACGCTACGTCACCAGATCTCATCCAGGCTAATCGAAATTCGTGGGACGCGTTTTTTAAGATATTGTCCCAATGACGGTTGGAAATCCCCGGCGATTTCGAAGAATGACAAAATAAATGTCCCTTTGAGTCAAGTCGAATGTCTACCATTCAGTCAGTTATTCTCCTCAGGATAGTAGATGCAATCCCAGACACTACTCACAAGTTGTGAGGAAAAGTACAAAACAAAAGTTCGCAAGAACAGAAGTAACATTGATGAAAGAAAATTGAGTTAACTGTTGACTGATATTTTGCATTTTGCTTGGTAAAATGGTCATCAAATGGGGGAATGTTGACCGCTCAAGAAACCCGTATAAACTGGCATAGCAGACGCAAATAGGTTTTGGGAAAAAAAGTAACAACGTAGTGTTTTATACCCGAAATAGCAATAAAACTTATTTATACATGTGACACTTAACAGTTAATCAATATTTACATTGACATTTTTGACGTTAGTCGATCAGCCCAGCTTCATCAATTGGATCAACGAAGGGATGAATAATTTGCACTCTCCATCAGGTACGTGAAAGCTTGGGACGATTCGGAATTCGGAATAATATTAAAATAGCAGGTCATTCTGGAATGATCGTAAAATTTCACGTCAGCAGTGCGAAAGGAGGTGCCTCGTTGTAAATGTTCTGCGTTAACCGCCTTCACTAGAAAACCAACCGGAAATGACGCTCGACATGTCGTTTTTCCGAATCTGACATTTCAACGAGGAAAGCCGTCGTGAAATGCAATGACCAAGAGGTAAACAAAAAGCAACAAAATAAAAAAGAATGACTTTCGTCCTTCTTCTTTGTCTGAGAACTGCTTAATGGGAATTTCTTTGGTTTGGATCAGGTCCAACAGTCGGACGCGTAAATACTCAGCAGCATACGGATTCCTAACTAAAGCCCATGGCTCCCTGAATGTGTCCGTAATGAAACAAGCTATTTGACAAACGCCAATTGTAGAATTATTTACTCCTTTCCAGCTGAGGAACCCAAGGGCATATGTTTCCATATGTCCACAGCATTTCGCGCCATAGGAGGAATCCCTAAATTTTGAAAAATAAAAGTAGCCCATTTGACCATCCAATAATCTGTTGTCATCATACTGTCCTACTAATAGACTTGAGTTGAAAAGTTTGCTTACATTCTCTTGAGTTTAAAGTTAATGAAGCTATTTATCTCATAGTTCATAACGCTGCAGTGTCTGTAAAGTTAAACGTCAAAGTCGAAATTCTCATCGTTTGCTTTCACGTACATTTCTCGAAGGGAATGGGACTGAATGCGATCAGAATCATGACTGGGATTCGAAACCGACACAAGCCTACGGGCCCAACAATGACAGTCGGTTTTGGAATACCCAGTGATAATGAGTCAACTTAAATCTGTTAAAGTCGTTTCCCAGTCTTACTTTAATACTGCGCGTAGCTGAAGGAAAGTTATTTATCAGTAGGGGTCGACTGCTTGCGCTAGCGGTCCGTGACTGTGGTGAAGTTCATCAAACCGTTGAGAGCCTGCCCCGCAGCGCAAAGGTTGAAGCATTCGACTCAAAATCGTTCGTCCCGGATTCGCTTCCCAGTTCGGACGCGGTGGATATGCACTGCTGATGATTACTAACAAGGTTGGAGCAGTTATACAATGCTTCCGTGGTTTATTAATGGCCATTTGAGCAAAGGTACCACATGGTGAATCATTTCTTGATAATACCAATCCACTGCTTCATTCTAATACTTCATAAGACAAAACTGAATTATCTCTGGAAAAGCAGCACTGAATAACAGACTTTCAACTGAAGAAATGGTCAATGGTAGGAGGCATCGAACCCGTAGCCATTTCTTCCGAATGCAGTGGTTTGCACTGAAATAGGATCCGCCATCAGATAAAGAGAGGTACACTGCACCTGACTAGCTCTTGTTGCCTTGATGGTAACTGAACTTTGAGGTTTCATTCACCAATTTACTACGGAACCGCTGGCCTGAATTCAAGTGAAGCACCGGGAATTTTCCAAGCATTTGGCACTAGACAAGAATGAGTAGATTGACGCGCGTCCCGCAGGTTTGCTGATAAGGCTGATGAGTTGATCACCTATTGCTCATGTTTGCCAGATCATGAGCAATCAGTCCGCGTATGATTTTTATTGTTTCAGCCAGTAAAGTGCAGTATGAGTTCGAACAGTAGCTGTTCTCTCAGTTGAACACCTATTCGAGGATAGGCAGTACCCATAAGAGAGAATGACTCCTAAAAAGAATGAAAAATTGAATAGTGGCAGTGCTTCTGTGATTGCCACCGGTGAGTTCAGCATCATGGTGATGATAAAAGGCTAAATGAAACCACTTCGAAAAAAAACTTGATTTTCAACTCTGAGTATTAGTCAGCTGGAGGATTCTAGCGGAGTGAAATTTACCATAACTCAATGTAGCTTGGTATTTGCAACCTCCGTGCAAAAATCTCCTTTCGCTTCTAGGTACGAAAATCTTGAGGTAATTTTTTGTGTCTAACCGCTGTTTGCGGAGTAAAGGTGCAGATCAACGGGTGTAATATGCTTTCCTAAAACCTTGTTCAACAGAGTAATAAATTTCTTTTTTGAAGACGACCTCTGAATAAAGTTGAACAGATATTGTCTTCTTTATGTTAGTTTTTGACCGTGATAGAAACATTAGGAGACATACTGAGATGAACTGAGTTAAACTCACTATGAACACAGAAAAAATGAGAAAAAAAAACAAAATTTATCTCGATCGATAAAGGCACACAACAGCATTTTCGTCCAACCGTTCTGCTTTAGACGAAATCGGCTCACAGTGTACTCATGACCAGATGAACCCTAGACCGAGAAAGAAAAAAAAACTAAGAGTTTCACTTGTGTCTGTTTGGTCAGGATAGACGAGACGACGTAAAATCTGCACACCAGGTTCAATTTGAGGACGATATTTTTTTTACCGGTCGATAGTATTGGTTCAGCTCGCAAGTGACTAGTACAAAATGTAGTGACTGAGGTCTTCGTCTTAAGTTCTCTTTCAAGCACTGTGTCGAAAATAATTGATAAATTGTGTCAAGAAAACATACTCTTCGGATTGATTCTTCTTTTCTATCGTTAAAATAGATGAAAGTTTGGATCAATAGAGTTCTTTTCTCGGCATAACTTGGCTCTCTATCGTCGACCTACGGCCAGTGAATATCTTATTTATGGAATATTGCTCTTTTCTACTATTTGTCTTCTATAATCACCAAACTGATTTAGTCACTATAACTTGTGCTACAGAGGTTGCCACCGTTACAGGTCGAAATTCAGATATTTGGGAAAAATATTCGTGGAATGTCTTCACGTGACAAAACTGTATGCAAAAACTAGACATCAGATGTCGAAAATATTGCATTGAACTCTGTAATGAACTTCCTAAATCGGATATGTTTACGACTGACGAAAGTGGAGGTGGTTAAGCGAACAAGACAGGGGCTTCTGGATGTGAAAATAGAGCGCTAGAATCCTCCCAACACCTATAAACTTTCCCAGTAGACAGCTCACTGTTGACGCGGTTTCTTTTGTAGTAAAGATAGGGAGAAGCCTAGTGTTTAGAATAGAATCTGAAATCGATAGCATACCAAACGAAGTGTTGTGAGCTATTGCATTCAACGAAGAAAAGTTTAGATCAAGCAGGCCTTTTGCCCAACGGATGGTTGCCTGACGATTGCAGATAATGCTTTTCGGTCAATATTTACTTACTTCCATGAACTCATTAGACAAATATTCCTTATATTTAGGAACTACTAGAACTCAAAGCGTTCAGTTCAGGACACGGTAATGCAAGCGAAAATTTGCAAGTAGAACACAAATTGCCAACACGTGATTGTGACGGAAACACCATTCTGCGCTACGTCTGACTAGCAAAAGTCAAAGGAAACATAGTTCGAGAAGAAAAAAGGCCGAGGAGGAAAAATGGTTAAGCAGTTTGGTGGCTTACAGACTGGTCCTCCCTGTTTATCACAATAACACGATTCGATGCAGATTATTAGTAAAGGATGATGGCCGTTGAACTAACGGGAGTGTGAAAATGCGGGTCAGTGATCCACGTAAAGTTGAGAACTCGTTGATTCACCGCACAATTACCGTGATTCGGCATCCCGGATAACCGGAAACCTTACCGGGAAGATTTCAGACATCAGCAGAACGGGAAGAGTTACCGCAATACAGTAACTGTCGTTCTTAGAAAATAACCGTATCGAGGGTTGTGATGACATTTTACAACAAATGTTAGTTTTAGATCATGGAATGCACTTGTACACGTGTGTGCAACTCTTTGGGCCGAATAGAATTACCAGGTGGTCATCTGTACTTAACGTGTTAGTTGTTTGGTGCGTCGAATCTCGTGGATCACTACCATCTTGGTAATTGTAACATAGCATACCACGGTGTCCGAGTGTGTGAAGCATTTTTATTGTCAAGGCCTCAGAAGCCTCCCTAGTAGACAGATTCATCAACTGCACATGCTGGTCAGTACCCAAACTCTACTTCAACTCATATACGTTTCCCGTTGCTATACACGTAAAATATGACACGCGGGTGCGCACGCGCAAGCTTCTTTTGAAACCTGTATTCCAAATGAATGTTACAAAACACACACACTAACTCCTAACTTAGCTAGTCCAAACAACGTGTAATTGACAGGAAAGCGATGTTTTGTACATTATCTAACCCGAAGGGCTATCGAGGATCTGAACTTGGCTTACAGGATGAAAATATAAAGCGAATTGCATTTTGTCTATCCCAATTTCATGTAAGCACTAGGTAAAATTGACAGTTTGATCTTTGAGAAAACATGACCTAGAGGAGTGTCAATGGATGAAGGATTGTCTTTCAGAATTTTGACTGGCAAAAGCACTTATATTTTACCATGATAGGATTTGACTCCATTTAGCGTGACTCGTTTGAACGTTGCTCAGTAAACGGATTTTAGGGTGCGAATATCAGCACCAAACGAATTAAGAAGTGCATCGAGAAATCGATGCGCAATGTACAGTCTTTTATTGCGAATCGCCATAACATCTACCATTAACGCTGTGTTGTTAACATTATATCAGCCACAGTAGAATTTTGATACAATTCGCCAAACTGCCCTTGTCGTGCAATGTTTCTTCGGCGTCTGCATCACGAATAGAAGCATTATTCACCTGTTTGTCAATCCTGCAGGTCAGAAAAGTCATTCAAATCACTCACATCACCGTTTGCCGACGGTATTAGGCATGTTTTAGTTCCCAATACTTACAACCAGCAATTCTTCTTAAATACTCTCCCGTGACATTTGGCAGAATTCCATTGACCTGCTAATTTACGATAGTCAACTTGGACGCTTTCTCGGTTCACTGTCGTTTTACGCTCATTCAATTTTCTAATCGGTCACTATTATCCTCGAACAACATTTGTTGACCAAATTTAGTCTGTGGATAATCGCAGTTATTTCTCTTTCTTTATTGCCAAGGAGGTTTAAGTTAGCCTCCGAGAATGTAATGAAAAACTCTTGACTTCAATAGCGTCAGTGAAAGAGTCCGAGCAACACATATTCTGACAATGTCGTTAGGTTCCTTCCGTCATTTTTCTGATTCCAGGTGACTTGCTAGATCTTCAGACAAAAGACTATTCACCGACGTGCACCTCATTGCAGGTAAAACGATTTTGGGCTCCACTATTGGGAACGGTGTAAATCCTTTCTCCACATTTACTGAGCAAATCCGCCGTTAAGATTTTGGGATGCCGCCTCGGTAAATTCTTTGGGCGAGGTTTCATAACCATAATAGTTTCAACTCTACGTGGTTTATTAGTAAGGCTTCAGGGTACTGTTTCAGCCGTGATACACAAGATCTAATTATTATAATTACCAGTAGAGCAAAATTACTGCGGGTAATCGTAACTATAATGTTGACAATAGTTTTATGCTCCCTGGGGCTTCTATGCCAACGAATCAAGCTACCAATGATTGAAAGTGCTGCTCTTTCCGAGAACTCAGGTTAACGCTTTTTGCATGAACTTCACGAGATCCCAGTCCATCCGGCTGTCGGTTGAGAGTCGTTTATAGTATCGATTTGCTCATCCAGTAACCTATTCCTGTGGAATTGATCAAAATGGAGATTGCCCTTTGCTTGATTGTCCATTCCCGAAGGTATGATTACAAACCTCTTTTGACCGCTGGGCTTTAAAATGGGGTTTAGATAAGCAGAATCACACAGATCTCTGCGATGGGCTCTCAGAAACGAACTTTAGACCTCCACTGACGAGAGCAAGTTCTCCTTGTTTTTCCATTACATTTTGATCGTAATTGAGCGTACCGGAGGATCGAATAGTCCACTCCTTACCACTGGTACCGAGAAATGCATAGCTTTGTCACATCGCACGGATCAGCGGTCTTTGCAACGGTAAAATTGTTCTAAGAGTAACATTTTAAAGTCACAGATGTCCGATTCGTGCCTAAACGCGACTTGAGCCAGGCTCAAAAATACCTCAAACTACAAGTCAGTATTCCAGCTAGTCTGGAAACATGTATGCGGAAATTCGATACTGCTATTTATAGCCTGATTTTAATCGAAGTGCGGCAAACTGGCTGTAACTTTTGCCGTTCACAAAAACGAAAATATCTGGTTTACCTAAAAATCCCACCTGAAAACATGCTTGAGATCCCCCTTCACCGAGGACTGTCAATTCCGAGCCCAGCTATTCAGGTGATAGCCCTATATTTGACGGAAATTGTTGAGTCCGTTAGAAAACGGCTTGAGGAATACATAATCGGCGATAGATTTTACGTTTGTTTTACCAGTACGTAAACAAACGTTCAACGAAAACAACTGTGTTCATTGGGTGTAAAATCTGTCCATAAATTTACTTCTTCTGAAAGTATACACACAGCGTGCATGCTTGGCGATTGGAATTTCTGTGAGGAATCTGAAGAAAACATGGCTGAGGTATATTTTGCATGCAAAATTCTTATTCAATGGCACTTTGTGCACAAATAAATTGCCCCGGCCTAATTAGAATCTGGTTGACAGATGGAGACAAAAATAGTTCCAAATACCAATATTTCGTTAAAGAACGACATTCAAACACAAAAGAAACAATCACGCTGTTAAGTTCTACACTGACAACCCTAAAGTTTGCTGCCAGGACGGTATACGAGGATAATCATTCATTTCTATTGTAAAGAAATCGAAAAACGATTCGAGTCAAACATTCCCAGGCTTCATGTACCATTCATCCGTTGTAACTCATACCGATTCTTACTTTATGTTATAGACAGGACGCTCATCATTGTCATGAACTTGGGTTTGATGTTGGTTGGGCTGTTGGTTGGCGCTCTTCGTTGTCCAACTTGTTCGATGGTTTGGAGTAGACGGACCCGAAACGAACATGCTTGAGGTTTGGTTCATATGTACTCGATAATTTGTTGCAAATAGTACCGTAGAAGTAAGGATCTGTTTTCTGATCCATGTTTGTGAGTTCGGTCATTACGTGTTGCTTGAAAGTTAGCCCGCCGGGGTGAGGGTTGGTGGGTTAACACTTGGATCTTGAATCATTCAGGCATTTAAGTACTTATCCGGGGAACAGCCTTAAGGAAGTCAATTAGTATGAGGCGATGGACGCATCTTCAAATTCGTATTCCAACCAGACAGGTAAAAGTTAATAGGGTACCCAGTATCCAAAGCAAAACGCGTGATCTCATGACATGTTGGATGCCGAATTAGAAAATTTTCCAGGTATTCTCTCCCATAACGATTATCCAGGTTCAGTTAAACAGTATAATATAAGGAACCGAAGTGTTCATGCGCAAATGGTACAAATGCAAAAGCAGATCGATTTGCTCCCAGTGTTTCACGAGGAGATGCTGCGTATGAGAGAATAAAATGTTTTATCTCCTACGTACTCTGTGCTGTTAGATTCAAATACTTATCCAGGACAGTGTTCAAGAACAAAATAAAAAATAGAACGAAATCGTTCTCTTGATTGTTTCTCATTTCGAATGCACCCGCGATACCATCTTGTCCGGATGATAAAGCAGGCAATCAAGGGAAATAAAAACGCGCTAACCTCGTTAGTTTTAACAAGAAGGAAAAGGGATGTAACACCTCTGGATGTTACTCTGTGAACCGCGCAAATTAATTTACCTTGATGTGTACAACTCCAGTCATAACCTATCAGATTTAGAATGTTTTCAACAGTCAAATTAGCATTTACCCGCCTACTACATCACAAACCATGTTGGCAAAGGAAAATACATTGAAACAATTGGATTTGAATGTGATGGTCGATGAATTCACCCCCAGGAGTGGTTATCATCCACATCATTGATTGTAACTGCTTGCCTCACCGTGCACTTCCCCGCCCGCCCAGTTCCCTGATCTTGGTCGATTAGTTAGTCGTTCAACGGGATTCGGTAAATACCCTGAATAATTGAACAACTAAAGACAGTTGGACCATTTTCTGTTAGGTTGACCTTTGTGAACACGGTTCAAATGTCTTGAGAACGAATCTACCGGCCCTCTTTAATTCTGGTGACAATCAGGAAAACAGAGCAAAATGAACGTTTTCCCAAGTGAAACACTCGGTAAAGTGTTTGTCTGATTCCCTTCTAATTTTGGTTACTTGGTTGTTTGTAGATCACCGGGCAATCATATCTAGTTAAGGGTGAGAACAATTCTAAATCAGAAAACTAGAAACGAAATTTTCACTTATTTGGAGACGGAGCCGCTTACTTTCGATTTTCGCTCAGTTGTCACTATTTTATAACCGTTGGTCATGCAGCTCGTGTCCAGTTGTTCGTAACAGTTATTTCAGTCCATCCGTCTGTCAAACTGTCAATATCGTCAAGGGTCTCAAATCCAACCTCTGAGCTCTGTATTTGATGTACCGACATAGGTCTATACTTCGCTCGCGGAATATGAGTGCAAAGTCTGCGCTGTCGCTTGAATCTTGCACTAATTTCCACACTTACCAATCCTCCTTCGTAATCACTAACTTGTGCGCTTGTAACTCTTGGTTAAGCTAATGCGAGCAAAAATCGTTGACTGTTTTGTCAAAGGTTTGACTTTATTTTGGCTCCTCATGGGGGAGTGTGATTAAAGCGTATTAACGCTTACGCTGGTTTTATCAAATGCCTGTGGGATTAGTCAAACAGAAAATGACAGCCACTTTTAGGACACGTAAAGCAGAGACGACCAAAGGCCTCAAAGTTTCATCCGGAAAACCTACTATTCAAACTTTTCTTGGTCCATTGTTTGACCGTCGTCGATTTGATTGCTCGTACAGAGTTTGTGTAACAATAAAACTGACTTCAGTTTTGTTATTCGCAATACATGTGGCATGCTGATGAATGAATTTCTGAGAAAACGCAATAATCAGAAAACAGGTCATGCGATTCCGAGGGAAATTTATTTCATCCATCCGTCTGTGAAACTTGAAGAAAACTATGATTTTGGACCTTGCGTCTATTTGTTGAATGTTAGGCTTACTAAACCAGCGAAAACCTTCCGAATTCTCATCGCATGATAGTTGCATGGATTCATGATCCTTGGGTGCTCCCAACGGTTCGAATGGGACTTTAGGAATACCTTTACCTGTATTTATCAAAGGGCTTCCACTGAAATGGTATGAACTTATTCTTTGATACTACGGAATGGAGTAGAAGTCAAAATTAATGGAAGAAGAATTTCACGTTCGATTTTTTTCAGTCTGAAAAACTGAGAATTTTACCGCTTCGTCGTTGAACGTTTTCTGAATTAATGTGTTGCTTGCATGTGAGGAAGGTCGATAAATAGTTAGCTGATAAACGACAGTCGCACGGAGTTGCGAAAGAACCAATAACCTACCAGGTCAGCAAAAGCAGCTTTCTATAAATTAGAACGTACAAACACCAAAGCAAAGTTTGATCCAGTCCAGTCGACAATGCACGCCTTTGCATCATTTTGTGCCTTGCTACTCACCGTCTCTTCAATCAGAGCGTGTAAGTAAGATAGCTTTAGGCTTTATAAATACTGTATTTGCTTCGTTAATGCAGCTATTTTCTATTCATTTGATTCGGATATCCCCAATTAATGACTTGCGGTTACCTGGCAATTCGGAGTTGCCTTAGAAAGTGACAAGTGAAGGAAAATAGTTGGAAATTGTCACCGCATCTTGAGATTTATTTTCTCCGCGGGAAATAGAATATTTCATTTAAATTTGTGGTTTGATTTCTTTTTACTGAATAGAGCATGCACTCCAAATAACCAATAAGAGAATAATTCGGACTTGATTCTAAGTTCAAGGGCCTTCTCTCGTATACCAATTGTATAGTTGGAACGGCCGTTTTCATTTCCCAGGCTATGCTGGTCTGCATATGTTCCAAATGAACTAAGAACGAACCTTACGTTTCCTTACGCAACATGCATTACACCTCCGTGATATATAAAAAACATCAGTTCATAATATTCGCTATTTGTCGATTTAGAACGCAATTCGAAACACAATGCTTCCCTGAAAATTAATCTGGTGACATGATGTCTTAGACATTAAAAATTGGGTTTTTTCGTATATTTAACTGAAGAGCAGATTTTTTAACCTTAATTGTGGGGTAAACAAGACTGCCTGTAACCCGGTACACAAGTTAGGCCCGAAGTCTCTTGTACCTGTGCGTGTGTGAATGGTATAGTTTTGTAATGAATGATTTTGACTAATGTGCATTATCTGATTTCAAAACAACACATTCAGAGTTTGTGAAGTTCGATCTACAAAGCCTAGGAGAAGCTGAATACAGTTGCTAAAAGTCATACTGTTCAGTCAGCTTTGATCAAACCAAGAATACTGAAGAAGCTCATAGGATGATTCTATACTGGCTCCGACTCCCAAAAGAATATCTCGAAGAGCTGCACCCGAACTCATTCCAAAGCTTGCTGTACTTGTAAATTTTGAAAGAACTGTTTTTAGCAAAATGAACTTAACGGTGTTGTATGAATAACATTTCTGTTGTTCTCCGATCCCAGTTTTGGTTCCTGTTGGTGAGTTTATCAACTTTTGATTATATTTGATTAGCTGCACGAACTAATCCTTTCACTTTTCCACTCGTAACAACTTTTCATAGTCAGTTGGACAACATGTTGTCATTTGTTTAAATCCATGCATTGTTTAGGCTCACCAGTTTGAAAATTGGTCATCATTGCACAGTATGAACCTTCTTGCCCATACCGGTCATTAATATAGCGAAAATTAAACTAGAATTTGCTTATGCGGTGCAATATCGACTTTATGCGAGTAATGTTATACCAACCGTTGCGTTAATAACGACAAAAATCATTGACGTCATCAATGGTCGCCAAAAGGTTATTATAAGACGCGTCGCTTCAAATAGCGCGGTTTATGAGCAACCGTTACCCACTACCGCCAATCTCAGCATCAGCCAAACCAGATATTTGATTCATCATGCGTGTCTGACCAGTTCATAGACAAAACATGCAATCATGTGCGATTATCCCTGTTACCAGTTCTTGACAGGAACTCAGAAACCTTTGTACTGTAGATCTTGTCCAGTTGAATTATTCGCATCCCGATTTCGGTACTTCGAGTAAACTTCTCAACCTTTCTATCCTATTAAGACCATCTATAGACACTACGGTCATTTCTGAAGAATTCTGCCCTGTATCCCAGTCACATGTTCTGAGCATGCACCCATATAGGCTGATATGATGTCTAAGGGGGTGGGATTTTCATCACACGAAAGAGAACGAGTCCACAAACTCTGCTGGTTGACGGGGTGATTAGCCATTCGCATGCAAAATGAACTGAAAATCCAATTCGTCCGGCACAAGTATTACGTGTATCTGTTGTCTTATATTTCCAAGCCCCGGGGTCTTATCAATAACTTCGATCGTGCAACTTAACCGTCAGCCTAGCCCATCACATTAGTAGGCAACCGTTCAGTAATCGTAAATAGTTTAAGACAAAGCTATTGCTTAAGAATCGCAGAATTGGAATGACAATCCCACACACGGTAGAATGCTTCTGAATTATAATGAGGATATGGATTGTGCCCAGACACTAAGGCACACGTTGCTGCATTCATAACAAAAAGCGAAGCCGAGTTGCAAGCCATATCACACAATTAGGAGGAACAGCATTATTTTGAACGCCAAAGGCAAATGAGAAGTGGCCGAGGACAGGAAATGGGGCACTACTGCTCTCTAAATGCAATCCAAGTATGATAATAATTAGTCGAACCTAAGTAGCTTGTCCATTCTCTTCTAACACATTCTTACGCTTATTTCCATATGCCGTTATTTCTTTTTTACAATTAGATAAGGTCTGTGAACTTAAAGACCTGATTAAAAAACATCTCCGTGAGTTGCGTAGCATTATTATAATACACTTCGTAAGTTAGTAAGCATTTTTTGATGTAACTGTGAAACTATCAGTAACTGCAGCTTTGTGTATGTTGATGAGGTAAAGCGCGGTCAAATTTGTGATGACTATGACATCCGCAGAATGATGACTTCTTTATGGTCAACCTGCAATTGTAAGCAGTTGTGACTAATAAACCTAATCACTTCTATTGCGCTAACAAATTGTCCGTTAAATTGTGGACGGGATCCAATTACATTTGTCATTAACATTCCACAGGTCTGTTTGGGTGATTCATTGCGACAACAGCCGACACCATCTTCAAACTCAAAGATGCCTTTTACCAGTATAAAAATGAACAATTTGCTGCCTTTACGATAGGTTCTCAGCTAATCCCACTGACTGCGGACACCGTTCAAATTTCCAGATGAGAATGCAGGCCAAGATTAAATTGAATAATCGTGAAAGGGATTGTTAAGAATGCCTTACTACACACTGGATACCACATGGACCACTCACCTATTTGATGGGCTTTGCGTACGCCTAACCAGGTAACAGTGACGAGACATTCTCTGCGATCTCGTCCGCAAGCCAACAAAAATCTCGTCGCTCTGATGCAATATGGCACGCAATGTGATTGAAAGACCCAAATTATTTTTGTCAGATGAATTTTTCTTTTGATTGCAGTCGTTTACATTCTAGCCGAGCTTTGGACCCCGAACACTGTTTTTCACGATACTCAGACTGAGTAGGAAACTGCAATTTGATACGGTCTTGGAATGAAATCAGTCTGTTTTAGGCATCCCTTTGTTCGAAATGACAAGAAAATAAAACGACAGAAAGATATTTAGTAAGGCTAGGATTTGAGAAATTGGAAAATGCAACAGTTATAATATGCATTGAAACAGTCTACTTTGAATTCATTCTGCGTACGTTCTGAAATCAACTACAGTATACTTAGACCAGGCATGGGAATTCTGTCAGCTAGCAGGAACATGCGATGCCAAACATGTGAAAACGCCAGCAACCACCATCGTTCATTTTAAATAAAGCTAGCTAATCGTGTAACATAACCTAATAGGAACAGGCAACCTGAATCTATCAATGGGTATGAATTAGAGTATGGAAGTATTCGAAATTACCGAAGACGCTCAAGGACATTTTAAAAATGTAACCTCAGAACAAAACCGCACGGTTTCTTTCGCTTTACCTTGACGTGACAGCATTATTAAATCCAGCGGTATTCTTTTGCGCAACAGAAAGAAGGTCTAAATATGGGAAATTTTAGTGAAAATATAAAATAGAACTTAGAAATTAAACGAATCTCCTCGACGGTCGAATGCGGTACGTAGCTGTTCTTTTACCACGTCTATATCATTTCCATATTTGCTCGAATTCTGGCTCAAGAGTTTGATCTAACCCACTTAGAAAGGTACTGGCCTTTTTCTCTGTCATTAGTGCAGTGACACACGAGAGCGGAAGCAACAATGAGCAATGAAAACTACACAATCGGTTCTAATTCTTAGCCAGATGAGTGGTACATCAGACCATGCTGGTTTGTAATAATCTGTCAAAAACCAACCGGAAAACAAGCAGGCGGGATTTTTCTTAAGCAATTTTTCATGCCTCTCAGGTAGTCCCTAATAGGGATTAAATAGCGTCTGTGTTGGTCCTTGGTTCTGCTGCTAAGTTATAGTCTGACGGTTTTGAGTGAATCACTTGAAAATCAAGTACATGTCGAATCATGTGCCGTAGGAAAGCTGGAGAGCACTTCAAGTTTGGTTTCGCGATGATAGAGCTACATGAGACTTAACTACTTGTGATTTTTCAGTAGCGAAATTGACATTTCTAGTGGTACTTTTTGAATCCGGTCGAGACTCAGTGTATTACACAGACAGAGCTTGATGGCAGGCAAGAAAACCTAATGCCAATGGGATCAAAAGACAGAGCAGAACTTTTCATATGATTAAGTCAAGACATTAGCTTTGGTGCTATGCAGATTATTCGGAGAAATTTATGGATAATCTGAAGTTAATGCCGTAAGTGTCTCTTACTTAAGTCCCGTTCCCGTTCTATTCATAGTTGGTTTTGTTACTACCGATCCGGAAGAAAACAAACAGCATACCTTGGAAAAAATTGGCGAAACATTTTTTACAGGAGATATTTTATAAAATAAACCAAATCGAACTAAGCGGAACTTTTTAGAGCCCTATTGTTTCAGTACCCTGTCATACTTGGGCAACAGGTCAGCTGTCAATGATAGCACCGTCAACTTCAGCTGAGTGGCGTCGGGTCGAATTATCATTCAACCGAACCATATATATTCCATAATGGGATGGAACACAAAATCTGGAACAATGTGGATTTTGGGATGGCTAGTACATTGTTTGAAGCTACACTTTTGTCAACAAATAAGCTGCGGTTTCTCCAGCGCACAAATGCTCAATTCCTTGACCTTTTAGAATCCATCAGAACACTAAACTAAAATAGCTTGGGAGTGTATTCTACGCTTGTCTCCGTCCATCAGTAGTCAGCCAAATCTAGTATTGTTGAAGGAGTGAGACAATTAATTGAGACATTTCCTTGCAAATAGAATGCAATTTCCTTAAAAGCTAGAGATTTCGGTAAAATGCTTTGAATGCCTGGTGATAGAAACATAGTTTAACCCAATAGATTGACGTTTCTTCCTTTCTTTCAGTGGACGATGACTGCCCAGAATTACCACGTAAGGATGTTGCGTATGATTTTTCCCATATTGAGTGGAGCGAGATTGTTCGGTTCGCCTCATCATTGCACGATTAGGGTGACATGGTTCATTTGTATCACGCGAATATAAGGAAATAACGCAGAATGAATGCGGATATGCATTTGCATACCTTTTGTTTGTTGAGCAAACGAAATGGCTAGTCATTCGAAGTAATGCTATCGGGGTATCCGATCACAGTTTTCTAACTGCTTACGTGAAGTGAAATGTAAGAAAACGATCACAATACAAATCCAAATGCAACAGTACTATTACTGTCATTAAGAGAAGTTGTTCCTCATGTTGCTGTCACGGTCATTCTACCAAATTTAGCATTATCATTTTAATTGTTTTACCTGCATTATTTCCGGTGCTGTTAGATCGCATTGCATCAGCGGAAGTTGAATACCTTGGGCTTGTACCCCTTCAAGGCTCGTCACTTTCCTAATAGATAGACTTAAATTGGCCGCAAGTATCGTTCAAATAGCAACGCATTTGACAAATCAATAGTAAGAGTTGTATTAAATAAAACCTACCAGCAATATTATTTGTAGGATAGGTTAACGTCCCAATTTAGATCCTAATTAACCGTCAGACCATGGGAAATGTTGTGCAGCTATCACAGCACAGGTTCGCTCCAGGCGTTCGCTCCGGTGAAAAAACGCCAATCGGCCGGGATGGGCGAGTTCTTTTTTGTTCGCGCGCAGTGTAATAGTCTAATGTAAACAGATTCGGGTAATCAGAGGGGACTGTTTGGCCGCACATCGGACTCACGAGAGCTGACCGGATGTGTGAATAGCTTGGGGTTCAGGTTTGTGTAAAAAAAATCGAGAAGATGAAGCCAATCCACAGTCGCTGCACTGAGAAAAAGGACGAATATAAGTTCGGTCAACCAAAGGCAGTAAGCAAAAAGAAGACTACGTTTCCTCCATTTTAGAAAGCACTCGAATCGACTCACGGTAAACTGTCCCATGCAAGTCAAATCGGACGCAACAATCACAATGCAGCAATCAAAATAATCAAGTACCATAATTCCTGTGACAGAAGGACAAGCTGAGAGCAATGCTTCGAGGCCAACAACTGAAAAACCCTGACTCTGTATATCTGATTAACCTTGGAGGCACTTGATGGCATATTGGCTCCACGCACGCCTTCCATTCGGAAATCCCAGGTTTCATACCCTGGATAGGCACCAACGACGAACTCTTATGGGTTGGAAACGCTGACCTGGTGCCTCCCGGGTGTAAGGTTGACCGGCTGCATTGACGATACTATCAATGTGTCATCCGTAAGCATTCCCATCCAGCTATATAGTTGAGCATGTCCTTGTTAGCAGTAGATAACCTTTTCCATTTGGCCGAACCATTACGTAAATGAGGTGCAGCGAGTCAGTCAAAAATATGGGTCTTGTCTGGACGAAACGTGAGGCTACCGTGGGACTGGCTAAACTTACTTTATTACGATCTTTCTAACGTTTCACATGACATGTTTCAAAGCAGTATGCCTTACTATACCCTCATGCACGATCAATGCATGTTGAATGCAGGAGCCTAAAGAGCTGCCTCTTTTTGTTCGGAAGTATTTTCTTGAGTCATCTTCATCTTCCTGTTCTCTTAGACCTCTCTTGCACGGTGCTGGAAGTAAACTCAAAGTGTTGATCTGTCTTCGAATATCACGATCACGTTATTTTTTTGAATTGAACATATCTGGTAGGCAGACTACCGCAGTTAAATAGTTGTAAGCAGCATGGACCCATGAATACTGAATTTTGGTGAACTTGTTAGAGAAATGCGAGCTTATTTATCATCACTAATTTGGCATAAATCTGTGTGCAGATCATGTGTTGTCGAAACTATGGCTCAGGAGAAAAACAATGGGAAGAAAGAGGAAGGAATAAGAAGCTCCTTGTCAAGTCCACTTCATATTCATTCTCATCCCTTCTCCACGCACACGCTATCGTATATCTACCGTAACCCTTAGGTCGTCGGTAAGCTCGATGCTATTCAGTTGTGTATACTAAAATATCCATTGGCCTAGGAGACCTTCTTCCCGAGCCTTTGACCAAATAGTCCGGCCAGCAAAGTAGTAAGATGATCTGAAGGCGCAGAAACTTTCTGGGAACCAGTGACCACGTTCTCGGTCCATGAGCAGTTTCGAAGGGGTAAAACAATTGGGTACATAGTGATCTCCTCCACCACAGACGTCATTGAGCATAGCGATATGCGCGCCGTAAGCCGACTGTGATGGGTTTGGAATCAGGACCTAGCCTTCTCTCTTTGGCTGACTACTGGAGTTCGACCAATCCGGCGGTAATTCACAATCGTCTACCTTGCTCCGCGCAGTTTGATGAAAATATCTCCCTAACAATAATGCACGGTTTGTTGAGATTCATAGTCATTTTTGGACATTTCTAGAAGCATTCAAAGCATGCACTAGCCTAGGGATCTGAAGAAACCACCGCGACCTTAGTGAAACATCAGCACCCTGGCTTTTGATTAGATCAAGTATACCACGGTTGGGGCAGTTTTAAACAGATGGACGGTGAAGTTCGATCACTGATTATAGGGAAGCCCATACACGGATTCGCTAACTGAATGACTAAGCTGATTGTCTAATACTGGTGAAAGGTCTGCACTTGAGAACCAAGCTGACTTCCGTCCCGGTCGGGGTTTTATTAACCACATTTGGACTAGGCGACAGGCCATGAACATAAGCAGATTCAACAAAGACCAACGAATTCTGCCTTTTTTGTTTGAAAACGGTGTTCGAATTGGTTGATCGCGTAATTCCGTGGCAGTGTCTCATCAGTGAAGATTGTGACAGTAATTTATTTCGTTCACCCAATCTCTGTATGCAAAGTGCAGCAGCTGACTTGGTGCCCGTGGCGACCCTTCACACGATTTGGCCACGAGAAGGAACATTCATCTCGAATGGCTCCTTTAAACTTTTCTTTTCAATTTTACCTTGCTGAGATGATTACGAAGATAGGTTTATTCTCATGTGAGAATAGCGGAGATGATATTCGCTCAGACAGGATCCTGTCTGTCTTGTAATGTGCGGGCGCCTTTATTTTACTGATTAAAGACCCAAGACAGTCGCAAGTTTTTCTTGATGTTTTAAATCATAGCGCAGGTACTTTTGGGATATTTTTGCACCCTGAAGATTTAAAGTGCTGTTTCAGGACTGGATTGGCTCAAAGCCGAAACTCGCACTTGGCGAGCAACAAATACGTGAAGTGGATAGGTTTAATTACTTGAGCAACTGTATCTCATCTGATGGTCGTATATCGTGTCATCTGACATAAAAAAGTCCTGACTGACATTCATTAGTTTAAGGCATATATAGCGTCAGTATGTCATCCGGTTATTGATCTAAGGTTGAGTATATACGGCAGGAGTGAGATCGGTATTGCTCTACGGATCTGAAACATGGTCGATGTTTCCTCAGCCTCAGTGTGTAAGTGAATAGTGCATTTCAGTTTTGCTCTAATGGTCTAATAATTCATTGACGATCAACTCATTTTAAGCGCCAATTAAACTCGACCGCAGATGAAGCACATACACTTAAACTAATAATTAATACCTAAAGTCAAAAGGAGTTTGGTCTCAGGAAGGCCACTACTAATAAGTGACTTAGCAAGTTTGCATAACAACGAAGTAGGTTTCTCCAAGAGTTTGCAACTACCTGTCTGGAAGCGTGTTGGGTATTTATTATGGTTTTATCGACTTTCTGTGAACATGAAATACGTAAAACAAGTTTCTTCATAGACGTTTCATTTATTTGCATTCATTAACCGAAATAATCATCAATTCTCCAAATGTCCCACTATGTCTCTGAACGACGACAGACCCAAAAGGTAAGTGAGGTTGTAGTGGCCTAACCCATTTCCCTATCGTGTGCCAGCTGTGAATGGTAGGCAGAAAACAGCAAAGAGCTTGTTTAACAACTTGTGAAATAATGCTCGTGCCTAGAAGCTAAAAGTGTCATCGGCTATGCACATAATGTCCTCTGTCGGGCATTCCAATGTAATTGGCCCAAAGCTATTGTGGATAAAAAGGAAACTTTTGGAAGGAGTTTTGGGCACACCAAATGCAATTGTTTAGAGGACAACATGTCATCAACAAGCAGTGCAAGACAATAGAAAAACGAGGAAGTTGCAAGTTATCACAAAAATGTGAATAAAGCCGGTGAAAAGAAAACAAGAAAATAGGAAGACGAGTGAAGGTCAGTCGAAATTTGCTTACCTTGAGCAATCATTTAAACTGGAATCAAAATTGAGCATTTAAACAAATCGCTGCAAAACATTCTCCGGATGTACTCTCTAAAGTGAAGTGAATGTGGAAACATCACCCAACCCAAACACTCCTTGTACAACAGAAACGGAAGCAATAAAACTTTTTAGTGAACATTTTTTTGCTATACTTTCGGCAACTATGATAACAAGAAACAGAAACCGGAATCCTGCAGGCAGCCATACTGGATCCAGCTATTCGGTTTGTCTTGCCTGCACGTATTTAAGCTCTCACTCCCGATTCGGTGTCTGCTTCCAGGCATGCGTTTTTAAATTGAACTAATTCAACTGTTTCTATTGAACGTTCACCATTAGTTCAAATGACCTACCAGAAGAGTATCTTGCATGGTCCGTTCAAGTTATGAATCCCTCGATAGCTTTCTAACCTATTTACCGTAATGCTAATTCACCTGTGCGAAGCGTGATCTCGAATGAAATGTCTGATGCTCGCGTACTGTGCGACACTTCGTTGACAGATTCGGTCAGGCTAAAAGTGGTACAGTAGACTGCACTAGAGCTGATGAGTATGCGAGAAAAGAAGCATACATTTACAATGCCATTGACAAATAGACCTTGTGAAGCGCGTTGGGAGTTTGCATGTGCCACTGCAGGAGCCCCGGTGGACTGTAGAAAAGTTTTGTTTGTCTACGCACTGTTTGCTGCTACCAAGAAAAACTATTTCACCATCAATTCTCAAAATGTAACAATTTTAATTGTTCTGCTTTATCTTCCAGCCCCATGCAACTGTCCACGTGCAGAACGTAGGTTTTTCACGTTTCATAGCATCATAGATTCCAGCACGTCTAAATTTATTCAACGCTCATCTAAACATATTCAGAAGTTTTGTCAAATTCTTTGAGACCTTTGAAAATTTATTTGAAATTCCTTTTCGGTGGTCATTTTCTGGTATTGGAATGAAATCTACGTAGGATTGATACTTTTTGCAACTTATCGTTTTGTACGGCTCATTCATTGGTCCGCAATGACTGTTCGCTTTCAGCTCATTCAGATCCAATTGTAGGACAGTGAGAAATTTTGAGGAAAATAAGCCAGTGCCTAGATTAAGCCAGCAAAGTACTAGGATTGAAGGAAGTGTGTAAACCAAATGAATTGTCTACTGGCCACAAACTACTACCTTATCAGCCGTACAAAAGCAACGTAATAAAGACACTCACGGATACTTTACCTCAGTATCACTTTGCATTTTGTCTCTGGTCGTCACCTAATATCATCTGCCACGCTGTAGACTACCTGATATCCAGTCTCACTGCGTGGCTGTCGGTTCCAATTGATTTGTTTTACAGTGATTATAATTGACGTGTTAGGAACCACACCTTAGTTCCTATGATTTCCTTCATCTCGGGCTCAGTAGAAGTTGGCGTCTAACTAAACCGAAATACCCATGATCACTTCTGCTGAATTACAAGACGACGTCTTCGCTATTGTCCATCAGACAAAGAAGTCGTGAATAAGGCTCACACTAAGGCCAGATATACACTGCGGTTTTGGAACTAAAAATACAAACGTACCCTTTATTTTATCCTTTGGTCCCGAGTTGGACAATCTATGAATTTGATTCGCAAGGAAACCGTTTTCGAATTTTTAACTGGTCTGTTTAACTAAACTTTCTTGTGGCACGGGTGTTTTCCCGTTGGCTACCCGCTGAGAGGCTCTTCACTCGACCTGCATACACGATTCTGAAGGTCGTTCGTTCACAATCTGCTCAACAGGTAGCTGACCTGACAGTTTGTACAGAGTATTCGACAGTGTCGATTGTTCTCAAGAAATACTTCCCATTGTCTGACGACAGACGTGAGCACATTTTAGCATGAGCTTTAAAGCTTTTGTAAATCATATCAAATTTTACAGATTTGTTGATGCGAGCCCAAATATCCGCAAGCAAATCTGCTCACCAGGCTGCACAACTCTCTAAAAGGACTGATCACACATCCCAATTAAAGCGTTATTCACCATTTGTTTTACAGGTGGTTGTGGTTGTGGAACAGGTAAGTCCAAGATGGGACCGAGCCACCTTTCCGAGCCGACTTTACCATCCATAATCAGTGACACATTCTGGCCAGGTGAATGGATGCGAGCTTTATGCAGAGATTTCACACCTAGCCTGGAATGTTTAGAAGCGCCAGGTCCGGGACATGGCTGTCACCTGGACATCGCCTTGGCGAAGTAAAAAACACCGTTCGATGAAAACGAAATCATAGCATGACAGCCAACATTCATGAGTATGTCATTCGCATTTGCTCTGGGCAGTGAGGAACGGCATCAGACTTGGGAACCATTGTAACAAGTGAAATGGATTAGTTGACAAACTTATCATGCACAAGCACTCACGTAAACCAACGGGTCAGGTTTGATGAAACAGAAAGGCAACCTGTGTAAAGGATCCTCAATTCTACTTTCAATTCTTACTTCTCAGAGGAAGGAGTGTTTAACTTCAAAGAGGGTGAGTCAGCGAATATGAGTGTGATGAAGTGTGAATTTTATCCCAATTGTTTATAAGAATAAATATTGCCTGATAGTTTGAAATAAACCAGAGTGTTAGTAAACGGTCACTTTTGTTGTGTAAACGCATTAATTTATGAATCTTAATCAAAGTTAGCGGTAATTTTTGATTTCAGCAATGCTGCGAAGAAAACGTCTGTTTCGAGTGGGTAGAAAAAAGACAAATGGATTTTCACTGGCTGATTGGTTGTTCGATCTATTTTCATGAAAATTAGCCTAAATGATAAGCCAAGCAAGAAAATGTTAAAGTAATTGCAATGGATCCGTTGCAAACTGGTCGTCCTGACACGAAGTCTATAAAGTTATTTTCTGATGTATCGTCACTTTATTCCGATTGGTTAGTTACTTACAAATCGTGACTGCAATTATTCCTAATCCAAATTCCATAAGTTTACCTGGCAATAATTATCACCGACCAAAAATAACCCTTTCATGTAGAAGATTTGACAAATTAACAATTAACAAAGCACAAGGAAGAAATCTCTCGTGTGAGGCTATTGGTGTCGGCTTACTATTGCCAGCAAACTGTACCACTTGATTGTTGATTTTCAAATGGGCCAATTAGGTCGTAAGTTCTAAAATTAGACGGAGTTTCTTCAAACTCTTGAACTTGCTTGGCTGATATTTAAGCAACTTTCTCCGTAAAAAAGCTGAAGATTGATTGTGCAAGAAATTACCTAACCACTAATTGCACACCGCTAGTAACATGTGAGCAAATAGCCAGATTGAACCATTAGAAGATACAAGACAAATCGTTGATTCTATCAATCGGTAGAATTCTCGATCTGGTTCCTACGATCTCTGACGCTAGTAGTTCTTCGAATTACGATAATCGATTTATCAAGCACGTGAAATCAATGAAAATTTGTCATACACTGATACAGTTAGTTACCATATTCAGGGAAGGGTACATTGGCCGATATCCTCTGAGATGTTCATCACTTATATACTGTTCTTCTGGTCACTCCATGGAATTTTTACTTTTTGGCATCCAACGATTAAATGCAGGAATAATGGATTCCTGCTTGCGGAAAAAGTTTGACTAAGTGCAGATTGACTTTTTCTTAATCGAACTACCGCCTTCTATTCCGATAAAATTTACTTGCTGTTTTGCATCTGCGATTGGACCAAATAAAACATTCTTTTACAGATTGTTGCTGCGAGCCGAAACCTATCAGTCCATGTGAGTCTTAATTCACCGATTCCACTTGTGACTTCAACGCACCGTTGACGTAAATCGTCCGACAATGAGTGTCCACAAACTTTCTCACCACTAAGGAAATTCGGAATTTGTATCACGTTTGAAAGTGTACATGTTCCTCCAAGCGGATAAAGTGCCTTCGCATCAAGGTTTTATGACATATTCAGACATATCACATACGGCTTGCAAATGATTGTTTGTCGTCCGTTATAGTTATAGACTGTCCGCAAATGTTCATTAATTTTGATGAGTTCGTAAAACGAATGAAGAAAACAAAATAATCAAAATAGCATCACAAACTGCCAGCAATGTGCCTTTCGGTGATTCGTTTAGAAATAGCTTAACCACTGATTCCTTTCTCAGTAGCAGATCTTGGATATGAAATACAGACGTACCACTCATCAAATTGGAGTCATTCATCACTGACATATTCAGTTCACCGAGCCACTACAAGCGGCAATCCAATCAAATCCTGGTGGTTTTATTGCAGTAGCGTATTCATTCATTTCCCTTTTAGGAACTCATCATACGGTTAATTCTGGATATCTCAGTGTAACTGCTTCCGCAAAAAAATTAAAGTTTACTTACTTTGTTATGATGTCTGCCGCGTTTCACTGACTAGTAAACCAATATATTTTGGCTGTTACCAACGCATAATCGTCCAGGGTTTCCACGGACCCATGGCTATCACTGTGCAACCAAATTCAAACTTTTTGATCACATACAATAAATAATTGTAATGTTTATTCAACGATTCATTACCATAGGTGACTTGAACTTGGTCGTGAGCCGCGGTGAGCGTCGAGAATTTACTGTTGCTAGAATTGCTTCCATCTACCTTTTTCGTTTATTTCGTCCAACTACTTATTCGTGAAAAAGTAAAAAGCGCTTGATTTTGTCCTTATTGCTAAAAGTCTAATAAAAAAATAAGAATGGGATTGCAAAGTTTGTCCTTAAAATTGCATGCTCTTTAGAATCAGTTGGAACAGTTGTCCGATGATGTAAGCCATCAGTGTGATGGGAGCGAAATTCCGTAATCCCAAAGTACTGATGACAATGACAGTGTTTGGGTGACTAGCCGATTGTTTTTGGTTATATTACACAGAAGACTATGTTCAAATAATTTTCCTAAATAAATAGTCAAATATAGTGCCTGATGTGACTTTAAGGTAAGTCGTCGTATGGGCACAGGTTTCGACCATCCGCGCCGTTTCGCTTAGGATAATAAAAGATTTGAAGTTTGGGTACGCAAGTTATTCGATCACAACGTACTGGGTTAACCATAAATAAGAACTTTACGGTTGCAGATGAAGTATCAAGGTTGTCATCATCATGGGAGCAGGTCAGCTGTTTGTCTTCACCGGATGACTAAGTCTGTCTTGTGACCGGATATGCCGTTTATTCGATCCGCGTTTCCTGACTTACTATTGATGTATTAACCTATTCGAACAGTGAAGCTTGCGTTGTTTTTTGGCAATGTAAGCAGTTTTGCCCGATTAGATCAGGTAAATTGATTCGTTATCCACGGGACTACCTAAAGGACATCCAGTATGAATCAATCCGATAGCAGTACAACTGACTAAGGAAAATCTTAACGTATTTGATTCAGCCAACTGATGCCAAAGTGCGATCGAAAGCATGCCCGTCACAGAAATCGCTCTCCAACTGTAAGGTCCAGTGAGCTTAGATGTTTTTAATTCGTCACGCAATCTCGTCGTCAAATAGCCCAGTCTCTTTAGGCTATACTTCAAAAAATGGGTCGGGAAGTCATCCGCCAATATTTGCGAGCAACACATTTTGTTAGAATGCTCTTTTTTATTGACATATTGTCTCATTAGAGACAGAAATGATGATTGGTAATCTTGAAACGGCGGTCGCCTGGGCGCCATTAAGTTATTTATGTATCTACTCCGAAACTGTGAAAATTGACTGTGAACCTTCGAGAGCTTTGAAAGCTAGTCTGATGAGTTATTTCGATATTATCTCTCAGTACAAAACCCAATATTTCATGAAGTGAAATTGTTTATCTTCCATTTAAACTTATCAGTAGGCACATATTCGAAAAAATAAAGTTCGCCTGAACTAAACTAAGCTATAGCGCGCTGCGTGATACATCTCCAGATTTCCATCTTTCTGGAAAAAATGTTTAAGCAAGAATTGCACAGAATATTCGGGAAAAGAGCTCAGAAGCTTCTTGTGCACTACACGAATCCAGATATTTGACCCTCACAAGGCAACATATTTAGCCAGCATCTCGGTCAACCGTTCGGCAACTGATACTAGTCGGGCAGAAAATTGAACAGTATGGCAGAAAAAGGCTAAGATTTAGTGTGCACGCATTTTAACTGGCTGAAAACATGAACCGTTGCAATGGAAGGTATTCATTTTCATTCTTTGTACGTCTTCGGAAGCACTAGTACCGTTTGGTGGAAGCAAACATTCGACGGAAATGGGTTGTTGATTTGACGAATGCCTTGCAGATTTTCACGTGCATATCATTCCACCTTGTCGTCTGTGCAAATTAATTGTTGTCATCAGAAAGCTGATTCACCTGTAAATTTGTTCTTTCACTCACTTAGATCGTCCCGAATGCGCCTGCGTGCCCCGTAAGTTCAGCGGCATTAATTCAAATGAGAATCAAGCAACTTTTGGTCAAGCGTCACGTCCATTTTCCACCGGCGTTGCCCAAACCCGTTAGTACAGAGAAAACACAATTCGATTAGGAAACATCGAGAAAATCAGAAAATCAGCAAGTCAGTTTTCTATTAGTGCTTACAGCGATCACCTACGAAAGACCGCTACGGGACTAAGTAGTTTGCTTTGCATACATCTATCGTTCTCATTGCAGCATATTCTAACTCAGTATAGTATCGTTGAGTTGTGTTCAAATAGATTTAGTAAACAATCACTCCGGTAGAAGCATGTACAGGAAAAGCAGATTATTTGCGCTTTCTCTGTTTGGAAACGCAAAATGTCACAAGAAAATGGTATTAGGTAATATGTACATGCAATGGATAACCACTTGGTCAACACGCGGATCTTTGAAACTGTTAACGCCATTGGATTGACGCGTCCAAGCTAAACAAGCGCAGTGCCGCAATGCCAAAGTTACAGAATGTAACTAAACCTCCGCATAAATCGCACGAATCAACCGGGAGAAAATTAAGAGGTACTGCGTGGGGTCAATCAGCTGAACGCCTCAGCTCTGTGACGCGGTTGGTGCTGTTCCCGACCGATCGGTTTACCGGGGTTGGAGGAAATTCCCATCGACAGTTCAGTAGACATTCTGTTTCGGTGGATTACAGGTGTGCCTTATAAATCGTGTTCAACACCTTTAACATTACTTTGCCTGGCTACAGATGGTAAATCTGTTATGAGAATCAGGGTGTATAAATGACGTGTGGCCGAAAAATTCGGTAACGAAAAAGTGGTATTGCATTAGGGTAAAATTCAGCAAACCTTTGACAGCCTGCCGGGTTGGAGCAACAACTAGCATATTTGACTAAACATCGTCGTTCCCGAGCTCCAGTCCAAATCCGAGTTAAGTAGCTATGCACTACTGATGATTCCTACCAAATATAAAATGGCTGTCCATTGTCTTCTCAGTTTCACACTGATTTAATCGTTGATATAGAATGGTAAGATCAAAAAATGGTCCTATCTTAAAGCGTTCTCAAGACAGGATGACTGATCTCATGGTGTGGCAAGCTTGCTGTATGCGCTCCTGCCTTCTGATAGTCCCCTACCAAAGTTCATCACAAGTCTAGAGAATTTCTTCTTCGCTGAAATATCAACCAAAATTTCCACTGGCCTCATTAAACATGATTATTACAAACGTGACTTCGTAAGATATAATTTAACCCGATATCTTACCTGTCTCATCACTCCACAGGAGATCAGTGTCATTCTTGCAAACATGGTAGGTCCAAGTTGATTGCCTTTGATTGGGTTTTTTCATCATGCTTCAAACTTGATACAATAGTGGTGCGCTTAATGGGATATCTTGGAAACGACATGTCCATTCTATTCTATGTGGGATAATTTCTGATTGCAGCTATCTGCTTCTGTAGCTTCTTCCAGCTGCCAAAGTAATGGTGTCCTTCTGGCCTGAGTGATCTGAAGTAAACTGGACATCCTGGCTAAATTTAAGTGAGGTGAAAAAGTCGGAAAACTAGCTCAGACTAACAGAGATATTATTTCCATTTTATAATATGAGATCCGATAGAGATGGCCGACATGTGCAGATCTTAGATGGTGACTTCATCGAAAACTTTACTGCATGGCCCATTATGCCACAGTGCAGGATGTAGTTGCGAGTATACAAATGATCAGCTGCCTGGACCGACGGATCGGAAGAGCCATAATGGGGCATGGTTTCATCCATTTCAAGCAACGAAACAGTGTTGAGAGCAATCGCACCGGTATGTCCCTGAGACCATTCACGGGAGATTCGTTTTGTGCATTCAAGCATTCGCGTTTATTTATATACGCTTGTCAAGTAAACCAGATAAAAACACCGCCCAAGGAAAAACATTTGGTGGTTGTCCAGAGTAGGAAATTCACCTGCGTGTTGCGTTCTGGGGTCACAGAGACTCAATCTGCACCCTACTGCATTGTTTAGACCTTGTTTGGGTTACTCAGAGGGTATATTTGTTTGTTTAAATTAGCTGATCATATCCCCTAAAAATCGCTGAAAATGAAACCACTCGTCAGTTTATTTCTTACGTGCTTAAGACATTGGAGGCAAGCAAAATCTCATAAAACCACTGGTGGCTCTATGTTTGTGTATATGCGCCAAAATTGTCATCATGAAGCAATATGATGATGATGATCAGAGATCGTGAGGAGCAAACTACAGCTGAAAATAGCGGATTTACCAAACAGATTCGACATCCAATCCCGAAAGTACACTAGGAGTGAATACCACAGTCCAGATGATTCCGGTAATGTAGGCTTTTGTAGTGACAACGCCGAAATGGGCCTGTGTTCCGCAACTCTCCATGGAATTTGACTAGTCGAGCTGGATAGCGGTGAAGTGCGCAACAAATTGGAAACTCTCTACGGATTACCGTGAAATATAAACGACGTGGGTCTCTCGTAGAAGTCTAGCGGATCTGTCTCATCAACCCTGATTTTGTTTCACATTAATCCACTAGCTATTGCAAATCGAAATTTATTTTCGTTGTCATTTTTATCACCCCCTAACAAATCGAATTATATCTACTTGTCAACCTGTTGCCACCTCCGCTAAGCCAGTGTTCTCTGATTCGGTTTCCTCGAACATCACTATCAACTGAATGCTCACCGTAGCTGCTCCTTTTCACCTATAGGGGTCATGAAACTGTTGGAAATTGACTCGGCTTGATTGGACTCGAAATACTAAGACACAATACATAAAACAACCTGCTATTTTCCAAAAATAACCACCTCCTACAGTCTCCATCTATTTAAAGAAGCTTGACTGAATTACTGCATGCGTGTTTAGTTTTCCGCTTCTTCTTTGAGCACCACTCACAGTTCTCCGGAGCTTTAAATGAAAATAAAACTGCCTTGACTTGCTCAGCCGAATGGGTCCGTTCATGCATCGTTGAATGTTGATGATGAATGGTTTTCACATCCTTGGTTTTCGTTGTTCATGCAGATGTCGAAGTTAAACCCGTTTGCATCTCCACTTCATTTTATTTCCTCAGAAATCCGCACGCCATGTTGTCATCGCCACTAACTCGATCGGTCTCCAGACGGGTGAGACGATAACTTTCCAAGCTCTGAAAATGTCATGTTTAAACTACCGTGCGTTTCATTGCGACTGTTGGTGCAAAAGTAGCGGTCTCCTCAGACAAATTATTGAACAGACTGCGTACAAATTATAGTTTATTGACTTAGTGGGTTGATTTTAAGATACCATTCGGTTCGTTATTTGCACTTGACAGATGATGCGCTTGAGTGAATTAAAACCTTCGAATCCAAGACCAATGATTGCGGTGCAGACTAGTCTGATTCTCAGAGAGCCATGTGACTATCGATTCCCCATTAAGGTCCTAGGCCTTTGGCTGCTGGCTGAATGACCGTGGCTAGCACCTCATTAGCCACAGTTTATGTCTAGACATTTGAGGTCTTTGCTCACAGCCTTCTTGAAGTAGTTGACATGACTGCGGCATTGCAGACTGATAGCAACCACGTGCTTATCAGTTTTTTGTGTTATACAAAACCAAAGAACACAAAGCCAAAATAATTCGCTGAGCTTGAACTGACTTACTAATCATGATTCAAACCACTCAAATTGAGGTTAGGCCCCTTTTTTCCAATAGTTCCTCTGACCTTTGGTTTTCACAGAATCCTGGCGTGAAAACAAAACTTAAAGTACAACACTAAACGATCGCGAAACCTATTGATTCAATCGATAAGGACTATTTGTCCCTTTAGTAAATCATGTATAAAACCAGTCCGTTGGTTCGAGCAGTGCCTGGACTATCGTACTTTGCAGTAACTTTCAGTATTAATAGGAGCATGTGTTAATCAACGTAGAATGCCAAATTGTAAGGAATCTATTTTTACTGGAACGATCTCTAGCATGATCAAAGGCAGGAGTAAAGCAAATTGAAGATATGCAGCCGGCAAGCTAAATATAGGTAAAAAAACACATCGACCTGAAAATCATCAAACTTTGGTGAGAAACACTTTGGTAGACGTGGGATGGTTCATCAAAACTAAGAACACTTTAGATGACTAGGAAATTGTCATTTGTGATCACTTCACATGATGCAGGTTTGCCTTTCACCAAACAGCCCAGGAGGCTCGCGCCTTATAAGCTGGGTAACCTGATTGGTATTTATGCTTCTCTGCTAATTGTCATGCAGTTATACCCAAACTTGTATTAGTTTATTATGCTGACTGTTAAAATCGCTTCAATCACTTTTCAGCAAGTTCATCAAAAAGCGAGGAGTGAATGTAATGCAACCCGCTCTCAGAACCGCTGCTAACCGTGCCGCGTTCAATACTGCTGTGAATGTTTTGTTTTGTGATGCCCCTTGCCTTTTACACTTTAATAAATAAATATACTTGTTTTTTATACTTAGTCCTTCATTGATTCTTTAACTAAATTCTCACAACTTGAAGTTTCTCAAGTGTGGAGACCACCCGGTCGATCAAGTCTCCATTCGGCCAGCATTTCGAATACCAGTAGTTGGAATCCCGTAATCGCCGACCACTGTTGTGGTAAATATCATTTTCATGTTCTCGGGCTCAATACCGCACCTGGCCTAATGAGAATTCGCGTAGTTCAATGCCACTCCAGGTTTCAGGGTCGCAGTTGAGTCGTGCCACCATGTCAAGAGCCCTGGAGATCAAGGGCATACTTCGCCTATGACATTCATGTCTCGTGCATGTCATAAAATGATGATGAACGCCAGGTTTATACTTGTATAATGGTTAATATAATACACCATTGTCGTTGGTCTTGACTGATAACTTTAACATATCATTATCACAGAGTACCTTACCCAAAGTTAAACTCAACTTACTTCACTATGCCTTAGAGTAATCTGACGACCTTTTGAACTATGGATTCTAAACCACATGACTTGATGCCATTCCCAAACTGAAGTTTTATGATTAGTAATTCGTAATTGTAAGTCTCATGAATTCAGCTGGCATAGCTGACTAAGCCGCTTCATTCTAGCAGAAATTCAATCAAGCCAAGTTCAATAGCATTAGAAGTCTCTTCTTCATGAATGGAGTTATTCAAATCAAACTTTCCCGCCATAGGATGGCAATATGAACTGGTGCAAGATACGCTACATGGGTGCCTGACCTTAAATTGACTTAAATATGTTCATTAGCACGTGCACCAAACTGTGTCAAAATCCCTTGCTTCAAATCAATGGCAGTTAGAACTCCTTTGCAAGTATGAATGCGCGCCAAGATTTGAACAAATGCAGTTTCAGAAAACCTTTTGAAAAGTGGATAAAAAATAGTTGCAGAAAGTCCCAAGGGGATTTCTATCGAAGTTATTTGATAGGAACTGAAGACGTAGCTTTGGTTAAGTAAAGTTAGCGACATCTGCCGATATTCAGTGGAAGTCTGTACCGAGTGCCCAAAGTTTCACTTTCCTAACTGCATAGTTGCAGTGGTCACTAAGAGGCTCACTATCGATGATCTTGAATAATAGTCAAAAATTACTAGTCAAACACATAGGCTTGACCTCCGGATATGAACACTTCCATTGAAATGACATAATCGATATCGTCGTAGTCATGACGGATATGGATTGTTCTTGAATGTGGTTCCCCCCCAACCCGACAGACTCTGCTCACACAAGAGTTCGAATAGGTATTTAAGGCTACCCGTCAAATGTTATGAATTCAGTGCAGGTGCATCCGAGTGCATTTATGATGGCAAAAATATCCTCTCTGAATTTCATGCCCAAAAATGACTGCTCCAGGGCCATTGCCCTTGGCTTACATCCACTTTTCATACACCGACACACTTATGCATACTATTTCCAAAATACAAAAGACTATCATATTATCATCACTTGCTCTGGTCCTTGGGCTTCGAGTATCAAGAGACATGTTGGTAAACTCCAATATTTTTCGTGCAAATGTTATTCACCGGATTTCCCCCCATGATTCCAAAAGGTGCTCCAAGGCAATATGCATGCGGTGCATTGCTTTTTGATGAGGTTCACACGCCTCATAATATGAAAAGACAACGCAAAAGAAAACTAGCATGAGCCAAAGCCCAGATTTGACGCCGGCACAGCAAAATCACAACTTGCTTGTTATATTGGTCCCCGCCAAAAAATGAATACTGGTCACATTATTTCGTGCCTCATCCACACCTCGGGGTACCTCTTAAAACGGGACCACAGAATGTATCCGCAACCCATTAAGGACAAGCCATTGAACGTGACTATACAATTAGCATCACTCCACTCAATCAGCAACCAAGGTTTCCATAAACACTCGATCCCGCAGTAGCCGTCCGAATTGTAATAAGCAAGCAAGGCAGGAGCAGTGCTCTTTGATGGGATTCACAGGAGAGATCATCTGAAACTGAAAACACTAGCCAAAGTTTAGCAGACTAATCAGCCAGCGTCAACAATTACACGATAAAATCCAATAGGGCTGTTCACAACTTGGGCACTGCAGTCTGAAACGAGGGCAAAAGGAACATGCTTAATCTCCCATTCCAACCTAAACATGCACTAACACTGGAGCACATAGATCCAACGAGTCACGGCTTAATCTGAATTGCTTTATTAATTACAAGCTCAAAGAAGCCTAGTTAAATCTGAGGCATCTGAATGGTATCCGATTTGAACGGATTTCAAGCATAATATCTCATTTTCCCTGAATCAATCAAGTGACTTAGGGTAAACTGTGTTCACCACGGTCATTCACTTGCCCACAAATGAAGGTTCTCGGCAATGCTGGATTGTGAACAGACTAGGTGAGATTAGGACTGCCTATCCGAAGTTCAGGTGGTACCAGCTCCATTTTCAGACCATTTCGGTTTTCTTGGCGCACCTTATAGTCATTCATGTAAGTTAAAACATCCCAAAATCATACTGAATGTGACGTTATAAACAGGCGCATTATTGTGCATCCACGACAGGAAACAAGGACGAGACCAACTCCCAAGATTAGGTGATTCGGCTACGTTCAAATGAGCTCGAGACAAATAACATTTCAACAGCTGGTTTATTCTCAATCCGGTAACGTGTCATGATTGCAAACTGGATGGATTCACAAATGCATGCGTGAAAAATAAACATTATTTTCTTCGCGTCGACTTCACCTGCATCTAGAAATTCACAAATGTATTTGACTAAAACGCTGAAACTCGGCACAGAATAGTTACTGAGAAATTTGGCCTCATATAACAAATTCACCGTAAGCGATTCTATGAAATCTACGTAAATCTTCATCGAAGGACTGGTTTAATTACTTTGCTTTGAGCTATTCTCTGAACAGTCTACAAGCATGTACGTGAAAGTTCGGAGAGCTGGGCAAAACCACCGTAAGCATTGAAAGTTATCAGCTAATCACGATTTGGAGAGAAAGGTGAGGGCATTTTTAATCGACAGAATTACGGTGATAATACTGGGCTGCCGAAAGAGTTTGAGTAGTTTGCAGATTTCATTTGTTTTCAATCGGAAATTTACTCTGAACACTGGAACTGTGAACCTCTGAGCTCCACCGACACACAACCGACCAAGTCACGCACCTTGATCGATGAGCTCGGCGAGTCAAGACAGTCCCTCGATCTTACAATGATCTTCCACTCAGTATTCTAACGTCTGTGCTGACATGCTCGTTTCGATTTCAGAAGCGACGGAAACCGGAGCGGAGGATAACCTCGGGCAGTTCAATGATAACCTTTTCGGGAAGTAGTTCCGCGTGCGATTTGAAAAGAAAAGCAATTACGGAGCAAGACAACGGGAGTGTCGTGTACACTGGCTGCGTTCGTCCTTGACAAATCTAGATTTGGGAGCCTTATACTACCGTGTCATTCAAGCGAAATTTTCATGTTAAAATCTTAAAAGTGACCTGGGGAGAATAGTTCTTATTATTTCTTGTATAGGTTTCATCATGAAATATTGGCAATGATAAAGTTTGAATTAAAGATTACCATCAAATTGCTTGTCTGTACCGAATATACGCATACAAATTTCAGAAGTTCGCATTTTGTCCTATTCAAGATGATTTGATGAGTCGGTTATCGCTTGAGAGCTATCGTTTTTCATTACAAATTTACTGATTTGTATTCGACGGCCGAGTGTACGCTTAAATGGTAATGACTGAGAACCTGGGCATACATTTTACTTCCGCCAGTGTCAAATCGGCAGCTGCTTGGCACATATAGAACAAATTTTGCCTGATGGATTGGTGCATTTTTTTTTTGTTTTAAATGTCGCAGACAAATGTTGGATACTATTAATCAAAAAGATCCCCTTGTCATGATGAAACCGAAAACAAACTGGAAACTCCGGAAAAATAGAATTGCTTATAACAACTGAAATTTCCATATATGATTTTGTAAGTTTTACGGTTAGCACATAATGCTCACCTTGCCCGTAGCATCGGTTCATCAGCGCTCAATAGACCCGCTGGTTTGTCCGCCAACGCAACGAATCACTGCACCAGTTCGATGGACTACACAAATCCTACCATTCATTATGTCAGCGTTTTCTATGGGGCCGCAGTCAGGCAAATTAGAACCTACTGACACTCCCTCCCCTAATGTAAACTTAACGTGAACCGTACATCCACGGTATCCGCAAACCGAGAGAATGGAGTTGGATGAAAGTGAGCCAATCTGTGAAACCATGCTAGTGCACAGTGTGGTCGATTTCTATCGCTATTCCCTTCTTCATACGTGAGGTGAATGTGTACTTGCCTGGAGTTTACCCTTGACAACATTTAGCCTGGGATGCGGGAATTTCCACCTACAGGAAATAGATATTTTGCTAACCCCATCCGAAAACTGAATTTGCATTGGACAAAATTATGTGCGCAGAGCAATTTGCACCCTATGCTTGGAGTAGTTAGGAAACAATAGTTCGCTCAGTGTTTGCTGGCCAGTCTCTCCGGTGACGTCCAGGCCTAAACGGTTTCTTTATTGTTAGCTGCTTCACTATGTAGACACCACTAGTGTATTGTGAAGACAATGAAACCGTTGTCATACCTTCATATAACCACTTTCTATACATTTTTAGTAAATTATTTCAATGTTTTCCATTCGTTCTCTAACAATATCTTTGATTTGATTGAACCCATTACACATGATTTTGTTCGCCACTTCACTATTAGGGTTTTGAACCAGTTGTACTTATCCGATGATTTGTCATCTAAACCAACCTACGAATGTTTTGGAGTGTGCCCACACGAAAGGTATACCGAGTACACTTACCCGACGGATGACATTATCCTCGAACATGGTCAAGTGCTTCCGGGGAATCTTTGTCTCACAACCCATAAGTACATTGTTGAATGTAGTAGAAGCCGAAGAGGAAGGTAGTTCATAAAGGCAAAACAAATTGCCCTAATGTGTCATCGACTATAAAACACATGAATGGTTAAAACCAAGAGGTAGGGCCTTAACTTGTATTTGATGATGTGCAGTGTCCATTAGATTACACCCAAACCTCCATGGATCTCGCGGGTATCTCTTCATTCAGTTATGTTGGTTACGGGAATACACTTAATTTTCTCGACGGGCTTGTATGCCACTGTTAAGACGAGACAAAATGGAAGTTTGTTCTTGCTTTGGCAAAATACCATACGTCGAATTCGATTGCGTCAGAACACTACCAGTAGGCAAACTCCATTGCCTATTTCCTTCACAAAGCTCCTTTTGTAACAACGATTTTCACCCGGCGTCTGAGGGCAATAAGCTGATTTAAAGGCGGTTTCGAGTGTGCCTCTGATATGATTTTAGTGTGCAACTGTCAGCCTAAACGAATTCTGCGGTCACTCTCATTGGTATTTATCCGTGGGGAACGTACTGTCTGGTGAAAGAACATGTGACGTAACAGTGACCTAAAATTCTATTGGAGGTTGAGAATTCCTGCACCAAAGCAAAGCGCACTCGCCCAGAAACGACAAAAAATTGCAAAAATATTGCTGTGACAAATTATTCTTAGATCTGTGGGCATCTAAGCGAATGAAATAAACGAAAGCGGAACGACGTGGCCGTTTTTCTCCAGAACCTTAATATACGTTTTAGGGATAATTTAAGCGGGGTTTGGGTTTGTCTTTTTGTTGCCCGCTAAGAACATTGCTCGTTATGTCCATTCACGGTCGGAACTTTGATCAGTCAATGGGAGCACCTGCTAACATCCATCCTGACGAAGGAGACACATCGGAGATACAGCTAGTTGGATTTTAACTATAGTTCGTTGGATCAATTCTAGTCATACGACCACATGCACCCACTGACCTCGAGGTTGGTGAAAGGTTCCTGAGTTAGGGTGGCCAGGTATAACTACTGGGGCAGATTTAGAGAACTGAAGGAAGCAAGCTGACGCACCCATTGCTGTTACAGAAACCGCTTAATGTTCCAGGTGGACACAATCGATGCAGTACTGTCACATTTACCGAAGTTAAATGGTACCTTACCATCTCACTTTGAGAAATTTTTATTTACCCTTACTCAGTAGCATTTTCTAATAGGAGGTTTGAGGAGAGCACTATACATACAATGTTCGAAACGCGCAAGCCACCGAGTAATATTGTGCGAACCAGTCATTTAGAGAGAAATGGCCAATTCAAATATTGGGAAATAAGAGTTTGTCACCTCTGGTTTGGATTTTCCGAATAATGTATCACTGAACGATTTAGTCTGCAGAGCATGACATAAAACGACAAAAGGGAGGCTTTTTATCAGTAGGATTAATCAGCATTCCATAAAATGTTTCCAACCACAAGTTTGTTTCCGTTCCTCAGATGACAACCCATGTTGCCTGCGTCGAGTATCTGCTGCCGCCAAAACGTAAGATGTAACCAAATGACTGAAGGATAGCGTATTGGAGATGGAAACGGGATGATCACACCGATAGCCGATTGGTTGTTTGTTGCAGGAGACAGTCACGTTATTCAGTTCGTCCCGAGCTTGTGAGGTTTGGTGTTTTGGCTCCTTGTTTGCTCAAGGGAAAATGGTTATTATGGAAAATTAACTGGAACTTTTACCAGGTGCAACAGAGTGATTATGTTAGCTTTACCGGTCGGCATCTACTCAAGACGATAGAAGAGAACAGAACATCGATTTAATAAGAACCAACCCCGAATTTTCCTGTAGACTAATGCACTTCAGTTATCATACAGGATTGCTAACAGATCCAACGCGAATGTAGATATTTTTCATTTCTGACACCATGATAACAGCGGGATATTTATCGGTCAACACTGAGCATCCTTCTCTCTATTAGTAGTCACTTTCGCCAAATGGCTTATAAACCGCTTAAATTTTATTTCACCTTTCAACATTAGTTTTTCGGACTACGAAAAAAGTTTCCCGACTTTATTGTTTGCACATACGGACGTTTCTGTTTACCTCTCTCACGGAGTAACAATCGGTGCTATTTCGTTTGCACTGTGCCTGAATAACTATCCTTCGGACCAGGTCTTCTCCACAAATATATCAGTTCATGTTGTCAGTCTTGCATTAGACAAGCACTTGACTAGGGTTGTGCAATCAGTGGAGTTCTTTCGTGGTGCACCAGCTTCTTCACAACCGGGATGTGAACCTGTGCTTTTCCTCTAGGAGGAGCGCACATTGCCACTGAGCCACTACTTCCCATCCAGACCAAATAGACCTACCGAGTTCAGTTTGTTCAAGTGAAGTCCTCAAAGACATCCAACAATGCTCCATAGCTTTAAAGAGAGACGATACACGCTCCGGTAATTTGAATCCACTGCCTTACACAAAGTCAGTCCTTCCCCAGGCGAAGTGACAGATGCCCCCGTTAACATCGTTGAACCTGTTATTCTTCTACATCTCATCGTTACCTATGAGTAGTTTACGCAGTCGATTCTCAATACGCTGGGTACTCACTTTCAAATTCTGACTGGGATCTTGGATGTGCGCCAAGGATAACCTTTAATCAGAATGAATCTCAATTCTGATGCCTTTCGAATGCAGGGTTTCCCGGGTGGCCTACACTGAAGACGTGATGTGAGAAACAGTTAGTCAGGCATAATGACATTAAAGTCCACGCACTGCTCACAAGTAATTGTGAGGTATGCAACTCTTTTGACGCAGTGTTACGCAGTTCTGAAGGGCCTACTGAGAATCTTATTAGAACCAAACATTTTTATCCGAGAAAGTTTTACAAAACCAGGTCTAGTTGGCACTCTAAAGTGAGCTAAGAACATGTTTGTGACAGTGCATATCAGATTGAGTGAACCATCAGCGACTGGATGTTGTTGTTCATGGGATGTTTGTTTATAGTCGGTGCGAGCTGAGCTATATTGTTATTCATCAGTTTCGTAACTGTAAAAGAATCTGTGCATTCTAGCAAAGTTGTTTATGATTTGCAATCAACAGTTTTACCATGGTTCTCGAGTTAATTTACCCCAGTTGTACTTGCACAACTGACCTAATATCCTGCAATGTGTCGACCACAGGACAGTGCTCTTCGATGAGATTCATATTCGTCTCAAACTCTAATAGACCACGAAAAAGAAAACCCGCCTGAGCCGAAGCTCAGTTAGGGTATCAGCGAAGGTCGCCACTGCGTCAACGAAATCCAATATGGCAGCTCAATACTCATTGGTTACATTGTTCCCCCAATCGAAAAAACATCACCCACAATGTTTCGTACTACACACAAACTCACACAAATCGGAATGTTTTACACTGAAAGCACAGGCCAACTTCTGAGAACAATAGTTTAGGCCATTTCATGTGATCATAGATCTCACGCAGCTTCTCTCAGTCACTAAACCAGACCTCCTTAACCGCTCAGTCCCGCAGTCTACTACTTGGAAGGCAGATGCCTTATGCGACTTAGGATCCAATTGTTTCCAGCACCGAAATTGCCCCGTTTGCTTCTTATGATCTATTAAATTCTCGTTTGTCGATGATCATCACAAAGTCAAATTAGGCGTTTGCACATCGATTCAGTGCTCGCTTTACCGCCCCTTGACGCAAATCGTGCACTTAGTCATTATTCATTTTGGAAGCAGAGCAATGACAGGACTAAAGCGCATACCGTTTGTCACTTCATTTTTCTCCGACTCACAGAACCAAAGATTTTCTAATGCTAAAATGTGACAGTTGATCGAGGAGTTCGTCACCAGCTTGAACCATTGACCCACGTGCGATGGCTCAGTAGCAGCACTGGTGAATACACTGGCCTTCTGCCGGCTGCCGAGTAAAACTAGTCCACATGTTTCTATGTTCGCCAATTGCAGAACAATACACGGAAAATGATAGCTTATTACGTTGGTCAAAGGAAACTGCAAAAGTTTGTTTAAGACAGTGAATCCCGCTTATCCATCCTGTTAAGGCGGCAAGTAGACATGTCACTGGAAGCATACATTTCGCTTACTCTTTTCGTAAGCAAACTTAAACCTTACAGTTTGTACACAATAGATTTTGAATAACACATTGGTTTGGGCTAGATAGAAAGGTTCATATATACGGTCGCGCGCGTTAACACTAAGCAGACTAGTATTCAAGTCCAACCATTCCTGTGAGCAAAACTCCAGCTGATGCATGCATTTAAGTATAGCCTCGTTGCAAGCCAGCGGCTTAAAATCTATATTATGCATTAGTATTTCGGAAGAATGGGTTATATCAACTGTTTGGTCCGAGGCTACCGAGTGCTTTGCAATCTAAGAGGCCGGAGATTTTGCTTCACTATGCGCGATCAAAGTGGATCGATTTCGACAACGATTTCGGTATGCACTGTAGCACTAGTTGAGTCAGACAGCGATCCGTTTTGACAATGGATGCAGCTAACATAAAGCATACAGTAATCACGCGAGTTGACTTTTATGTGTAACCAACGATCTCCAACCGTGAGATATCATTGCTAGGCACTGATACTGCACCAATTAGCTCTGATCTCGAGCAAATCAACAGTCACATTAAACCGTTTGGTTTGCATTCGTTCGTTAGGGCCAATTTTGAGCTTGGAGTTGCGAAACTGTGAACCACAACCCATTATGATTAATATCAAGATAAAAATAAAAGCGAAACTATGGATAAATCTGCAGCCAATCATGTCAAGTCGAGTGTCAACACTGCATGGAAGCCCACAATAAGTTTGTGACATGCAGTGCTATATGCACATTGTATTATCAACGGTCAGCTTTGGTTAATGTTATTCGTAGGCAAATACGTCATAACAGCTGCAAGAGATGGCTTGATACAGTAAGGAAGGGCTTGATGTTTGCTCCTAGGTAGCCGTTAGGACGGAAGTTCAAAATCGTCATCATCCTCACGGGACCCGCCCTACCAGCTAGAGGCACACAAACCTACCTATCCACACTAAACGCATGTTGTCTGCGTGATGTTTTACTATTCAGAAATGCACGGGGATTTTCAGTAATTCCCATGGACTCAAAAGATGCATCCAATAACTGTAGAGATCATACCGGTGTCTAGACCTGTTCTTTGCAAACCTTCCAGAGCCATGTGGCTCCAAAATATCCCACTTCTTCTGATTTACCGGGTGAAAACATGTCGCGCGGAACACTGCTTCTGATTGTGATATATTTTTTGGTGCACATCATCATAAACCCGTGATCGCTCAAGTTATGTGCGCCACATGGGCCAAACCGGTGCCCTTATTTAGTGGTATTTAAAGACAAATGGGAGCCGTGAGTTTGATCGATTTCTAATTTTTTTTGTATAACCGAACAGCAATTGCTTTCTTTTACGAAAACTAGGTATTTCGTACACTCTTCTTTTCCCACATCCGCTGAGGGTATCAACAGAAAACCAAAGTGTTTATTTTTGGGAAAACGTTGGCATTAATTAGAAACCAGTCACACCGGATGATACAAATTCAAACGATAAAACAAGCCTTATACACCCGTGCCTGTGAGACGGCTTTTTCCAACATGAATGCAGTCTACTTCATTTCTGCAATTAGAAGGGGGAATTTGGGACAAAATTAATCATCCACTTAAATTTGTAGTAGTTCATTACAAATGGAAGATGAATAGCAGTTCAGAAATCACGTTTTCGCTTTCTCACAAATGTCGATAACTCGCAAACGATTCCGACAACAGACTTGAAAGCAAAATATTTGGTTGGATGAAAATTGTCGACCACAAGTAGCCTGATAGAAGCACATGCAGTGACTTGATCTTTTATCCGTCATCACATTTCTTGGAGTGCCCCAAAAAGGAATGGCTAACGAAATGCAATCTTGCGTTGACATCTTAAGAAATGCAAGCTAGCAACTGCTCTTGATTAACAAATAAATGCACTGCGTATCCTTTTTTATACCATACGGTTATGGTCCAGCGTGTACCATACACTGAAGACATGCTGGAAAAGTTTATTTCAGTGTGTCAATTTAGAGGTCCGCGTGGAATTTACTAAGCTACCGTCAACGTTCGGCAGTTTGCTACCCGAAAAGCGGTACATGGGATCAATTTTCCCGGGCAGTAACCGATGACTAAATGTAGTGGTTATAAGGAGAGGCCACATATGGATGTCATAAGTGGAGGGCCACTGCTTCGGTGCGTGGAATCATACAAATCATGGCAGCAACTAATACACGGGACTGACCGTCAAATTTCTCAAACGTCAGCTGAGCAACATATGAGCTTGGAATTGGACCGACAACAAGCCCGAGGACATGTACGGAGTCAGCCAGGCACTACAGTCCTCGGGCTGACTGGAAGCAGTATGATTTTGTGACGCTCAGAGACGGCAATCAATAGGAAAACCAAAGAATAGACAATGAACCCGTTAGGCCGGGAGAAATCGATCAAGGAACTCATGCATGGACCTATAAAGACCGTTTTATTGCAACAAATAACTGTAGTGTTGAGCATCATTCTTCCTCGATTAGGTGGGCTGGAATCGACCTAGTCGAGAAGACCGACCGAAGGCGGTTGAGCTAGAGACGCAAATAAACAAATTATAAAAGAGGTTATTTACTCTGAATTTCAACTACGGCACTAAATACACTATCAGCCTTTCTGCAACCAAGTATGAAGCATCATGTTTGACATAGGAGCCGGTGGCTGATTTTGCAGTTTCCTTATCAGTTTTAAAATGTTTTGTCGGGTTGATGGATTAAGCTGTTTATCTTAATCATTCTGTCAGGTTGCAAATCTTGATCGTCCATTCAGAAATATCTGTCTAACCAGATTGAATGTTTTGTCGCAGAGGGTTATGCACGTCGATCGCCCTCAGTCCGGTATGGTCCTCCGGTAGAGCGGTTTCCCATGGTGTTACTGCCGATGATGCTCCAGTTTTGTGAAGTACAAAATTTAGGAATTTGGTACGTGGTACTTAGTGAGATGATGGACAAACCCGCGACAGGTGCAACGGTTCACATGTTTTGAGGCACCGTTCCTGTTGGATTTCAGTTGTGCATTGATTGGGGTAGTTGAGGGGATTAGATACTTGAGTCTCCACGGCTGGTGGTTTGAAGACTTTAAGGAACTAAATCAGAGTTTACAAGAAAAATAGAAACGTCTAGTGAATTTAACCAAACCAAAGAGCACTGCATCTCCAATCGCTTTTTCTAGCTATTCAACCAAGTACCAACTTACTTGGGATATTACAGGCCGAGGCATCTAAACCGCAGATGAAGTGATGAAAGCAAACACTCTTAACAGCTTTCTTTAAAAGTTAATGACAATTATGGGGTAGAGCGAAGGATAAGTCCAGTAGCAAAACTTAGGTCCTAATTGATTAGTTTATGTCTACCAGCCAATTCTTTCAGACGATCAAAATATAACCATAGGTTTTCCTCCCAAGGGGTCCGAATTTTAATTCATTTTGTCAACTAAGTGACCTAAATCTGGATTATTTATGAGGTTATCAGCTAAAACAAAAGTATGTCTGTACCCGTAGTGGTGTGTAGAATGTCGCAGAACATGAAAGTTTTCACCCTGCCTAATCAACTGACTGTTATGCAATCCAGATTGCAGATCCTATCTTATTCAAACGTATTTCTTTGGAATTCAAAGTGCAGAATTACTGAACTGTTCAGTTCTAAGTCCTCATTTTATGGAAATGCCAAAGATGCCTTTTTTTGTACACTTGTATGCAATACGAGACTAATTGCTAGACACCAAACAGGCCTTAATCTTAGCGAACATCCCTATGCATTACAACTATCAATTGATTTGGTTTGCAAATAATCTAATTATGAATAACTGTTTATCAGTTGATAACAGGCTCAGCTGAGGATTAAAATCATGGAGACACTGAATATGAACATCGCATCTGAGTAAGCCATTAGGTATTGGTGATTGGCATACCTCTCAAATTGGCGACCATTTCGGAAACTTGAACATAAAAGAGAATGAATGAGTGAATGAATAAATTTAGAGAGCTTCGTCGTACATCACAGCTAACCAATTGAGAATATTGGTTAAAAATTACGATGGAAAATGCATGCGGTTAACTGATCCGGAAAGAAGAGATCGCATTTTCATCGCTGGAGAGACGAAAAACAATTATTCCGAACTTATTTGCTTGATTTGCACTCGTTCACCTTTTTTGGGGCATCCTTGTCAACGATGTTTTCTATTGTTCACATGCCGACTAGTAAGATATCTTAAATATCACGTGATAGAAGATGGGATGCTGTAACGGATTTTTTCTTTAACGTTTAGAAAATTAACGCAAGCTTAGAGTGTGCCTGGTTCTTGACAAAACTACCTGAAATATTTTGGGGTTTTTGCACGCTTGATTTTCACACATATTGTTCGTGAATGTGAACTGTAGAGTAGCAGCGATTGTGAGAAAATGACATTCTCATATTAGTTTCTGCGATTATGTCGAGCATCTTGATTGCACTCTGATTGTCGCACTGAAATATTCTTGAATATTTTACTTATGTTCGTCAACGCCTATTACCAAATGATTCTGGTGTGACATCTCGTTAGTGTATCCGCAAGAGGTGCTATGAGGTCTGTTTAAAATAGCTGACTTGAAACGACCTACTCTTGGTATCATAGAACAAGTCTTTGCTCGTTACAAGCAAATATATCACTTTGGCTAGTCACACGATACGTCTTATTTGCTCGCACAGAACTGAGAAAAACCTGTGGACCAAGCAAACCCGGATACATTGAGTGAGTTAGTTGTCCGTCGGCGGATGTTTATCTTATGTTGGCCCTACATCCACTTGCGAGTAAAGTGAAATTGGCGTTAATTTACTTGATTGACTGATGCTGGGAGTACATCTTTCATGTACTTACCTCGGCTTATCGAGGAAGTCCAATGCGGGTGAACAACCAGACTCGAGTTTCGTTCTTATTAAGTCTCTTCAATATTACATACCAAACAACATACCAGAGGTTTGAAACTTGGCCATACAGTTGGATGACGTGTGCGTTGCCAATGCTTTGCCAACTCTCATACAACCTAATCATAAATGTCAAGTTTAATTTATTCCAGTTTCCTGCTCGCTGGCAGTTAGCAATACCAGACAGCTTCGGAAAGAGAACGTCAAATTAACTGCAACCAAATTTTTCCTGTAAGCCACGTCTTGCTCACAAGTTAAAAAATGTCCGCAACTGTGCAATTCGAGTTCGGTATGCAGTTTTATTTGAATCAAAGCAATTAGGCCAATATGAATTCGACGTTGTATAAATAAAATCGGCCAACCAATGCATATGATCCAGACAAACAATCACCCTGATTGGCCATGTGGTTACTCGTTTTGGATTTGCATATGAACCCTGTATGCTGCAATAATAAGACGAGTTCTCCGTGAGGCAAACGGAATTTTGTCCTCCACAAATAAAGATACCGGTATTTGCGTACGGGCCGAGAATGATTCAAGTTAATTCTGACCAAGAAGAGGCACCGTACGTCTTCGAGAGCTCAGCGAAACAGTAGTCGCCGAAAAGAAATGTTTTGTACAAGTATCATTAACATTAGCATTGGAACTTCCTGCGGGACTGAGATCAGCCCTTTGCTTCGTCCACGGTTCGATTCCATGTAACCAGGCCATCACTGTCTTCAGTAAGCCCGCCTAGAGCTTAAACACCAACCAGTTTCCGCGCCAAACCTTCCGACCATTCAGTTGATCACCTTTTGACAACGTGCAATTTGCTCCTCTAGTGTCTTAAATATTGTGGTATTCATTACGCAGTCAGACTAACAGCAAGTCCATAAATGCATTATTCCACCGTGCAACGGATTTCGTGGGCAAAAGAAAGAAAATCCACTCTTCGTCGCCAAGTCAAGGACGATGATATGGCAGTTTCGCTCATGGACGACTCGGATGGACCATTAGCAGAACTTATTGTGCTACTGACTTCAATTTCTCGTCGTACAAGAAAGGCATTTCGCAAAACCGGTGAAATAAATTCGCGTGGCCGGTCTAACCAGTTGAGCGGTAGGGGGAAAATGCATTCAACTGCCCGAGTTCATTACTGCAAGCATTCAGCGTTTTGGCGTGCATTCGAGATGAAGTCACTTTCCAAGATCTCAGTTACAACTACGATCGATCATTTCTAATGATCGTTGTTGCTTTTCAACACCATCAGTTTTCTCGTTTTGCTTCTGCAGTTTTATAATCTTCAGATGGCGGATAGCCGCGTTATTATATCCGAACAAACGTTAAATCCAGTTTATCGCCCTTACTACTCAACCTTATTGAGATAAAACGAAGTTGCACAGCATATAATTAGTGTATCCCTGGAGTACTGGTGTGGATCATCCCAAGTTTAACACTTTTTGGGATGCAACAAGCCGAAGTCGAGAAAAAATCATTGGTTATTCCAAGAATTCCGATTTCGTCATACTAAACAGCTAATCCGAAGCGATTATTCTTAAGTGTGGTCATGCACACTGACTTTTGAAGCCACTTGACTTTTTCAAGGACATAGATCGTTCGATTCATTTATTTGTGAGTTAAAGTAGCCCACCTCCCAAGTTGACCCCATATGGGAATCATCTGTTGCCATGTGGTTTGCTTCGTTACGGTGAACACAAATATTTTGGTATGCTTGTCTTCTGTCCGTCACAGAAAATCTGTTGGAATTATGCTTATACAAAGGAAAATCACCCCCGTGATTGGCGAGGTGCAAAGTGAACGTACTTTTATGCAGCGTCTGACAGCCAGGACCTTTGTATGATGAAAACAAAAAAAAACAGAAAGTTTATTTATCTCTGGTGAGACTGATTTTCCTCCATCCGACTAAAAGTTAGTTTAGTTACTTTTATCACCTTTTCCTGGCTAGGCTTATTGCACATGGAACCACATAGAAATTTGCACCGGATGTTCGGTTTTCAGCGAGCTTTCTTCTACTCACAAGTTTCGATCTACTATGCTAATTAGTTCCATGCTTCATTCTGGATTTCACGATAGCTGTTCAAATTTCATGCGATATGACCAAATGCGGAGCTCATTGGTGTTCCTATGTTCAAAATATTTCCGCTTCACTACGGTCCTCATGGCTGGTGATCCTGGTTTTCCTTACACTACCGCTGGGTGTCACGAGGTTGCAATCAAAGCGAGAACAAATTAGTTCTTGGTTGCACAAAGTAATTTGACTAGAGTTTCAGTGCTGTTGCATTTGACCGTCAACTTTTTTCAACAAGAAGGCGTGAAGTGCTTTGATGGTAAATTTGTTAAGTAACTGAAGACGAAAATGGGGATAATCAACATGTTTATTTGGTCGTTTCGTTGCTAAGCATCGAGGACAGATTTATGGTCGTTAAGCCTTTTTTGAAATATTTAACCTTTTTTGTCCAACAGATTAATGCATCACAATGCATCCCAATGGAATGATTTAATTAGAGGCAACTGAAAACGAGGAGCTTTTTTCGTTGGAGAGTGTCTTATCAATGGATCCACAAAAGTTTCTCAAGTCGATTTCCCACCGCTTATGGTAATCGTGTTATGGAGAGGTATAATCATCCTACAAACTGTGGACCGAACAGTAGTGTGCTGTCAGTAATACTCGCCTACGGCTATGAAACCAAGATTTGCTTCGCTCGAATAATAATAGACGAATTGCCTCATTAGGATCTAAATTGCCTTACGCGCATGAAGCTGGATAGTAGTGCTCGCTTGGTACTTAGTAACATCCTCCACTGAAAAGTTTCACAGGTGCAGCTTTTCGGTGATCACGATTGTTTAGTTCAGCTGCCTCAGCTGCTCTGCCGCAGACGCTTCCAAGAAGATAGGGACAGCAACAGACCACATATCTATTGCTTGTACGCCTCTGCCCAAATGCTCAACCTTGACACGGGCTGAAATGAAAGCGGATTTGACTATCCACATGTTCGCCATATCGTAAACAGAGCTGTGTATCGCATTTGGGTCCTACCCTATTCACTGACTCTAATTTCTACACTTGGTAAGAGATGACGCAAAACAGAAGTTTACAATGACAGTTCATCTTGCACTTTATAAAGCATACGGACTGTTCCATTTAAACATATCACAAGTGTTGACACAAAATGGCAGACTAATCACCATCAAACCTAATTGTCCATCACACTAGCGATTAACCACAATCTACATCATGCGCGTTTGCTTGTTTTCACCAGCTGAAGGAAGAGCTATTCACAAAGTGAGCACACAATCAGCCTGGGACAGCATTTCAAACGTATTACTGATGAACAAAACTAGTCGCATGATAGTGAAGAAAATCAACAATACCATTTTTTAATTTCTGTATTGTTTGGTAGATAAAGCATCACGGATATGCCTTGACGTCAAAAATAGGATTGCGGAAGCTTGCAGGGAGATAACAAGTTAATTTGAAATTGCTTACAATGTTGTGCAACTGGAAAACAGAAAAAAATTAGATTAATCGTTGATTTATTTGTAAATGTCTTTTGGCATGCACAAAATTAGCCTCGACCTGTTTGTTTCACTGAGCTTTGAACATTGTCAGTGATGCGAACATAACACAAATGATTAAGGCAGCGGGAAGGCTACGGTGTAATTATCTTAGATTTAACTTGGCCACGACGTGGTAAGTGTACGGCATGTGACCAGTTCATTTAGTTAGGCTTTGCTCCTTCGGGTTTCCTGTCTACATCTCTTTCCTTTACTCGCATATCCAAAAAATACTGATGGTGGTTCAGACGAGAATTTTGACCCTAGCTCGGTGCAGCTGAGTTCATGATGCATGCCTGATCAAAGGTGAATGAATCTTCCAAGTACTCTTGAACTTTCCCACACCACGGTGAGGCTTCTCATTTAATTGTTTTACGGAGACAGAATCACTGTGTGCATAATCTTCAGAAATATGCCGATGAACGTTCCAATTCAACCGAGTAGTCATTCTTCCTTCGCTTTTGCCACTTGCTTCGTGCAACACCCCTCTTGTCTGTATTCGTTACCTCTCGTTTGTTGGATCATTCTTGTCTTTCTCCCGGCACCGCCGTACGGTTCATTTGTTCAATCCATAAACTGAGGCTGTTTTATCACAGTTCTATCTAAGCCAGAATGTATGCTAATTCCTTTGCGGTCCATGAAGGAATCCCCGATTTTGATACTTTTTGTAACCATGCAGTTTAGACAAAATTTCCCCAACGGTCTTTGCAACCATCGTAGTTCAAACATGTAGCATTTACGCCTCCCTTTGCACCTTTTTTATCATCCTCCAACTTTTCAGAAGTTCATTAGGTTTGTAACTTTGTGCATTGTTTTCGCTACTCCATCACCTGTACCTTTCCGGTCTGCTTCTTGCTCGGGCTCTTTCAGTAATTTTTCACCTTCCACTTCCTATTGTTAGGTTTTCTTAGTCATTTTATTTCGCGTGGCCGATTTCCTGAATAGCTCTTGTCTTCCGCTTTGTGCTACAGTTCCTTCATTCCTCCAACCCAAGAAGTAATTTAGACGCTCCTTTGGTTCGTCTTATCTATGCACTGCTTGTTGCTGCAACCGTATTCGTCCACGATCTTGAGATATTTCGATAAAACTAATTTGATTTCATTTCATAATAGCACATCTTGATTACCCACATTTTGTTCTGCGGTAGGAATCCAAAGTGCCTGGTCACCGAGTAACTTGCCAAATGGACTGAGCCCCGTTAAACATTGTACGTGTGTGCATTCGTTATTCGATCGCGCTGGATGTGTAGCCGTTCCCAAAACCACACTTCAATAGTTCGTGCCATAATGCTTTGGATCTTAAGTTTACTCCGCCTACGGAATGTCTAGAATGCAAGCACGTAAGGGTCTCCGAGCCACCATAATTTGACCACGTGTGATTTGAGCGGACCGACATGGAATAGTCAGTGAGCCATCAGTCGGAGGTGAATGTTCATGACAGGAAACTATTTAAGATATCGAGTTCAGGCACGACATGCTTTACTCTAGTTAGTTCGCAAAATAGAGTCTTATCAGCGGCCTTGTGCCACGAACTATGTCTCAGTAAAACACAACATCAGTTTCCATGACAAAATTATAGATGCTATCTAATGTGCAGCACGCGAGATTAAAACAACAAATTCTTGAACGCAACATTTTGATAAACTTAAAGTGAACTGGTTATGAGATTGAGTAATTGTTCCAATGCCGCAGAGGTAGATCTCAATGCACTTTTCATTATATATATATAATGTGAATCACGAACATTCTATATTGCTTTGTATAAGATCTTCAGCACTCACGTCGTGGATCAACACCGTTGCACTTGATCGGGGGAGGGTATTCTTTATGCGGTTCCAAAAGCGCATGGATAAAGGGAAGTTAGATAAGAAAATCCAGTTTGTATGTAAGGTATTGAAGCGATGAAACTTTTACGGTTGCAAAGGAACAAGTGTAAATTAGGACTTTGATTTCAGTACTGCTCACTAGCAACGGCATGGTACCATTCTTTAATCTGGACTATCCATCAACATTTCTCCTAATAACCGGTGTCACTTAACTATTTCAGTCACAATTTGTACCTTACTCATATCCTAGCCTGGGAAATATCGCATGGATTTATTGGATCAGCTGAACTAATTGCTTTTTTCCTCACCAACTTGTCAGCCTCCGTCAGGGTGAATTAAACTCATGCGTTATCGTTTCTGTTTTGGCGCTCGTTTTCTCTTTTTGGCTCGGCTACAAATGAGAACACTTTCCTGTTGTATGGCCAAGATGAGTAACTACATACTTTCGCGGTGTCTGTAACTCAAACACCGCTTTTAATATGGCGAAAAACAACAATTCGCGAGAAGAACATTGCGGCCGAATGAAGGAGTACAATTGGGGAGAATTTGATGACAGGATTCGATCACACGAAAGTGAGGATGAGAAGTTGCGACAATAAATAATGTGTACGCTACAAATTTGGGAGAAATTTAACATGGAGCTACATGAATAACCAAAGCTTTGCTCACGTTTGAGACAGTTTACAGCATTAGCCACTGTTTCAGGGGAAAAAACAATGATGGGTAAATGAATAATGCGATGCGGAAATCTTAGTTTGCACACTTCCTCAAAGACTGCTTGAAAGGTACCAGTTTTATCTACATGCGATATAAAAAAATGGATCCTACTAATTAAAATGACGCGTTAATGGACTAATCTGCTGCAGAAGCTGATTGTTGAGTAAACTGAAGAGGTTAAACAATTATCATTGTGAGAATGTCGTGATTCAGTAGCACGATAGTAGATCGCATATAACTAAGGTGAACTGAACTCCGCGACGTCGAATTTTTGCTAATCCTACCGATTTAGGCCTAAAATCCAAGTTTCGGCTACTTTACCAATATAATGAGTGAGCACTACTGTTGCTGTTGGTGTTGTTAAAAGAAAATATCTTTCCCATATGGGATATGCCGCTATTCATTTGTGGCCGTTGGATTTCGTAATAGTAGAGGGAAGTCTTATTGAATCATTTGAAAACCAACCAGCAAATGCTAACGGTCTCGCGTTTCTTCTGCGACTGTTGACCTCCATCTTATAAGTTCCTGTATGCTCCCAAAACAGGGACTAAGTAAACATTTACCCTAGTTGAAGAGGGATAGAAATCTATAAAACAGACGTATATTTCCAATAATGCAAATTCCTGTAGGTATTTTACTTATAGGATAACGGGCAGGTAATATTGGCTGTATGTAGTCGTCCACTGCTAAAGGCTGTGGAAGAGGAATTGGCCAGTAGCGTCAGTGACGATGTTCGTTTGACCATTTCAGAAAACTTGGTCAGTTGATTTACCAGGGTCAGTTCGTCACTGATCACAATGAGTCCGGTCAGTTCAGCCTTTAGACATGTCGCTTAATGGATAGACCTAATTTTTGAAAGAAAAAATAAATCTTACAATGTCCGCAAATTTCCATGCACCCACTCACGTGAATTGATCAAGCAAGTAGCCGGGTCTGGAGAGTAGACCGCAAGGATTGAGCAGATTAATCATTTATTTTACATTTATCGGAAACCGTGTAACAAAGTAAGGGGATATTGTTACACAATCAACCGGTGAAGCGACAGTCTAAAGTTACTTTGTTAAACTGTTAAGACCAAATAGGTTTGCTGCTATACCAAACCACGGGGATAACACTTTATATTTTCTTAAAGTACACATGGTCCCTAGCAAAAAATAGTGCGATGTTTCAAATAGAATTTGCACCGCTAGCGATAAGATTAGTGATAAAAGACTGATGCAGCCGTACCAAAGATATTATACGTCAAGTTACAGTTGTTTTCATACCCACGTGATGCTATCGCAAACATTAATCATTAAAAAGCATTACATCATTACACTCCAAGGCAACCTACTGGAATTCTGTTCATTTCAGTAATGTGTGAAACACATATGACCAGAATGCAGCCTGTTAAACAAAACCAACATCATAGTTTATAAGGGCCATAACTAGCCGACAATGGTGTTGTTTGTTATTTTTTCTATCGAGGCGTTTTTTTATCCAATCCCCGTTGTTCAGAACGATTTAGACTATCCAAAGCAATTTCAGATTTTTCGGTCAAACTATGCACCGCAAACTTGGAATTCATCCGCCCAGGCAGCAGAAAATAGCGGCTGTTATGGATGAGGGTATAAGTGCATTTTATTCACGAAATCCTTGGACAGCCATCAAAAGGTGGTTCACGCGCAAGTGCAAAGAAAGTACGAGTAGGCAACGAATATAATTCGCGTAACTTCTTGATATCATTGATTTTCACAAGAAACAGGAGTACCAGATTTAAGCTGTCAATTAAATAAGTTGCATGAATTCGCTTTAAATGGTGCCCACAAACTCCGAACACGTTGTACTATTTGCGATGAGCCAACGCCAGGATTATGGAAATGTCGTTCTATAAAATAAATAGAAATTCACACGTGCACTTTCGTTCATTTTCTACAACTATTAGCACTTAATCTGCCCTGGATGGACAGCTTCCGTGCAACACCCAGTGGTGGTGAGATAGCACTTGATTTATGACTGAGGAGAAACAAGAAGAGTACTGACTGACATCTAGCCAAAGCTGAGGACCTCAACCGTCTCATAGACCTCAACTAGGTAATCTAGCCCGACTTTCTAAAGGCCGTCTGTTGATTGAAGCTTCGATGCCATTTTACAAGGTCATGAAATGACCACGTTGATTCTGGTGTACAAATTAAACGGTAAGAGCGCCCAAACTTAATCAGAATGCGGCCTACATACCAAAAATCCTTTCCAACTTTCCTATCCCACTGATGATCAACTTTTGTTAAGTGTATACTTAATGACTTACGGGCACCCGGGAGGCAAGCTAAAAGAGTGAAGAAAAAGGAACATGAGGAGGTTACTTAATAAAATCACTTACCAAGCACGCATATGCATTGCCTTCTCCATCCTATTATCTATAGAATTAAACGTTATACGCACACGTAACTGACTTTATATGTACGTATATATATATATATATATATATATGTATAATCACGAAGTGTCGTTTAAAAACCGCACACAAGATGATCCTCTGAAGCCTGATTCTGGGTTCGCATTAATGAAATTAAGTAACCACAAATGTGGTGCGCTGGTAACTAAATCAAAAAACGTTACAGTTGAAAGCTATGAATCAGTTTAGCCTGTCTGCATGTGGACCAGCTGAAATCAACTAGGTGGACGCTTTTCCTACTTTCTCACAGTCTTTTGTCGATTCACAGTAACCAATAATACTGCACGAGAATATCTAAACTATATCTCTTTGAATGCCTAGTAATTGGAATGCATCACCTGGAGAGTCATCTTCATGGGAAAACGATGAACATATAGCGTTTTATTACTAATATGGTCTACTAGCTTGAAGTGATACAAGATGTACAAAAACAAAAGACTAAAATTGTATAAAGTAGATATTCCGAAGTTAAGTTCTCGGAGTGTGCAAACCGGGAGCATAGTTCCTGCCTTCATGGAAGTTACAATAAGCCACTTACTGGGGGCCATATTCATACAAGGTGCATCTGTAAAAGGGTTGGATGGAATGTGAAAAGTTTCTGGTATATTGAAAAGCTGACAATGCGGTCAGAAGAGATGTGCTTGTTATGTACTGTGAATGGGTAAATTAGAGATCATAACAAAGGGTTTTAGAAATATCGTTTTTTTTGATGTCACTTTCAAAGGCGGATGCATGTCGCTTCAACCTGGATGAATTAGTCTGGTCATCGGCGTTTGAACAGTAAAGTGGTATACAAATAAATCGAGCGTTCACTTTTTGTTCGTTGCAAAATCGCCGATCGAATATTTCAAACCACTTGGTCTTGATTCTCGCTGACAGTTGCAGACCGGTTCGTCTTCTATCAATCTTGATCGGCCTGTCCCAAAAGTTCTGTAAAAGCAAATGAGATAAAGCGCGCTTTTTTGTGGTTGCGCTGTTTATCTTGGAACAGCGAAACACTGAACCGCTTCTTACGGAGCTCAAATAAACGGGAGAAAACACAGAAGTCAGATATCACCAAAAGAGATTAGGTTTCGTGTGGCATTAAACTCATAAATTTATATTTTTAGGGATTATTGCCTATATGTTCCACTGAGCCATCGATCAGAGTTGAAAAGCCCTGGCTCACAAGTCTTAGTTGTCTATGGTGCCATATGATGTGCATACGAGGGTAACGGCTTGCCCAAAGCTTGGATAACTCATGCATGCCCACTGTTCTGATCTGTGCAGCATGCATGAACTGACAATGGAATCGATGGTGTAATCTCCGGTGAAGGATTAGAAACTTGAAACGTACGTCATACACACTCCACAATCGAGTTTTGCATCTTCAGACTTCTGCAGCCCCTCTGCTTCCGCGCAAGATGCAATAACCATGCATAGATGTCACTACTCTAATGCATAAGAACAAAGTGTAAATAGGAAATTTTCCCTCCCTTGAAACTGTTACACTTCCCGATTTTGATCGCCACTATAGCAGTCAAACGTTGACGGGAGCGACAATTTCAAAAATTTCTTTTAGGTTGTCATTTGGGTTTAACATTTATGCTATTTTGAAGATCCAATACCATCAATAGACCATTTCGCTCTCTCTCTCTCTCTCTCTCTCGTTTCAACAGGTTCTAATCGTTCTGCGATTCTTGCATTATTTTAATGTAACTTTATGAGACACGTTAAGCCTATCTGACTCCGTAATGTTGTCTCCACGGCTGAGAAACAAAATCGGGCTTCTAGTCCCTTAAGTACTGCAGAATTCTGCGTTCGTCACGTGAACGCCTAACTCGATAGAAGCAGAAAATTTAACTGAGGTTTGTATAAGCTGAATGAATCAGGAACTGAACCTGATTATGTTTTCTGATGGCGGAAATTACCCTTGTTGATCGTCTAAGGTGGTCATCTCGTAAATCACTAGAACGTAATAAATTAGGCATAAACTGGTGTAAATCCGCGGTCTACTTGATGTGAAACAACATCATAGCAATGGGCATAAGAATTACGAATGAAAGTTGTCCATGACAGAATTAGAACCTAGTAGAAGTCCATTATTTTTTAAATGTGATTCTACTTGATGGTCATTATTTCGGTACCTTGGATCAGCGGCAATAAGTGTCAATTTTGTACGTTCAGAACTCCATTTCGGGAAAGTGTCTTGATGAGCTGCAGGTTGGCAAATGAAGGTCACTTCACACGGGCCGTCACGATGCACTAAATAGCTCCTCTTGCTTGGTGATCTTTCACAAACTATGGAACACTTTAGGCACTCGATAGTATAACATATTTGATGTGGCAATTAGTCCGTGTATCTTGAGCAAACCTGCTCCATGTGCTGAATTTTCATCTTCCTAATTCACGTTCGTCAGGACCAGTTAATCCTCGTAAGCAGTTTCTCTCTTTAAGCAAGTTCTCTGGAATCGCGTTGACATTACACTCCGAAGATGTTATTGGATTAGTAATTTAACTGACCATTTCCTTTTCAATTAATCAGCTAAATTAACAAGTGAACCAGAAGAGTATCGTAATTAAACAGCGATACTGTTACTTATTGTGTATATATAAATGGTAACAAACTTATAACACTGTTTGCTTACAGCCACACGCTGGTACTAAAAGAAAAATGTGTTGAATGCTTACATGACTGTTTATTGAAAAAACTTGTTTTCTGGTAGAATACAAGTATAAACTGAAGGATGGAAAATTAGTCGTTCTATTCAACCCTAAAAATTTCCGAAACCCTGGATTAGGATGGCTTACCAATCGATATGATTGTTCGAATCACCAAGATGTTCCTCCGAGTGAATAACAGATCAGCTAGTTTACTTGTTTCACAACGGCCAAGGAAGCAATAGCCGTCTGAATTGCGTTGCTTTTTATCAGGAAGATCTTACCCCCATTCTGTACTGAGGATGGAAATTGGACTTCGAGGAAAATCTCTGCTACCACTTAACCTCCGAAATTCCAGTGTTAGTGAACGGTTAATTATTTCCACCTAATGGTTTATATTACTTATAAATAGTTGGCGGCGAATGTGTGAAATATCTGGGATGAATGCTTAAAGTGCCGATAAATCATGGTCATTAACGACTCTGATCGACATACGAAGTCTTTGGACCAGCAGCTGACAATAAGCACCCGATCTGTGATATCGATACAGACAAAAGGACATGCTGCTCCTCATTTGCCCGATCAGGCGAAATGCTCCCGCCATGGTTCTACCTATCCTCCTGGCATTCTTACCGCGTTACGATGTGTCTATGGTCGCAACCACCGGGAAGGCTAACCACTGGAAACACGAATTTATCATAATTAGTGAAGACTTTTCTTTTATACTGGACATTTGATGGTGATTTAAGAATTAAGGAATGTCTAGTGTTCCCATGGCTAACAGTTCATTTGTCGGAAGAAGCCGATAATTAATCTAGGTTCCAAGCGTTTCTATGAATGTTTTCTTATTCTGTGTAGACAAGAATTTCTGTGATTGATGATTGGTAAGAAGGTTGCAAATTAGGTGTTCATTTCGTTTTGCTTACCTTCTGTAATTTTGTCGCAACACAAAGATCGGTGTTAAGGAGGAAGACGAAAATGGAGAAAAAACTGACGTGATTATACACCAGGATGGCCATTGAGACGTAATTGTAATGCAACGTGCTTATTTTCTTTAGTTTTTTGTTCTGTTATAACATCATGCTAGCAACAACAGTAACAAGTCTATTAGATGTTAGCAAAGCTTAGCACACTCTAACGTGCTTGCTGAACCCAACCAGTGCTCACGAAATCCAACATTAATTAATGCTTTGATTAGCCTAGTTGGATTACTTTTGTTCCCACAGTATAACGAAGTCACTTGGCCTTGGCTAGTGTCAGCTCTCTTAAGTGAAGCTCGCAAATGTTTATTTAGTTTCTAAAACCCTTCTCCAGGTAGTTGTTTTAGCGCACTAGACTAGAGTAATAAGTGGTTCAACTTTTAACTCGTCAAACATACCAAAGAATCCCCAGTCTACGGAACTCGCAAACACCGTTTGGTGAAAAGCACTTTCTACTCCTTTTGAACATCTCTGTGTTCGATCCATATTTGTTGACTTCATGCAGATTGGGGTTAAAATATCTGATGTCTTCATTTAATAACAGACTTCTTAATAAACTCGCGTTAATGATATTCGAGTTTTTGCGGCGGTAATGCCCAACTCGTTAACATCACGAAATCGGCTGCTACAGGGCAGATGTTGGCGAAGCAAAGCGACACAAAAGTTCGTGTAGCCAAACAAACTGGAAGAGGAAGAAAAGACTCTCAATCGACCAGTGAGTTAGCTGCCAAAGTTAAATAACAATGAGATCCCAGCGGCGCTTTAGGGAAGTAGAAAGAGGCCAGGATTAGAGGACACCGCCATTGCGAATGATCATCAAAAGGCAGCGTAGCTCCAAACAAACAGAACAACACTGTGCACGCACTACGAAGGTGAGTATTTCTAAAACGAACAGAATAGAGGATGGATTCCGCGTCACCTTACTCACTCCTGGGTCTGGCGAAACCCCAAGCTGTCGGTGGCAAAACTGATCTGCGCAAATGATCGATAACCATTGACTACGATTCAAGTTTTCAATAGTAAATACGACAGTTTACATAACCAAATCACACAAAGTTTATGAATACAGGCAAAATGCAGTTGATGGGACTGATATTCATAGAGCATTAGATTCGTTGCCACCAAGCAAAGACGGTATCACTTGTATTGCTGAGAACTTCAACTTACGAGCAGTCGTGTTCGCAATCAAGATAATCGCACCGAGGCAGACGAGGAGTGGGAATGTCATTTTTTCGTGTATAAGAAGTGGTAGGAGAGTTTGAGGGAGAACTACAGTTTACTTATTTAAAACAAAATAAAACAGTATTTAACCGCCGTCTTTCAACGGCCAATATTAGCCAATCAATAGATAAGGTTGGTTAGACCAACCACTGCACTGAAAATTTGCGACCGCTGATTGGTCTGAACTGAAGGGTGGTAGGAAAACAATTGAGTATAATGGTGGACTTCGAAAATGTGTTAAGGAATTACTATAACCATCGATGTCTTGTGATGGGTAAATTTTTTAGTTTATCGAATAGATTCGTACACATGTTCCAGTTGGGGATCAGTTGCAGTCTGTGGAAGACGTCTGCTAAATGCAAGGCAGCAAATCTTAAAAAATGGTATGCACAACTCCTAGAATAAATTTTGGTCACATTGGAATAGATATCAGAAAATAATGCTGCCTTTAAGTTCTTTTTGTTCAGAGTCCTCGTCGCAGATAATGTGTTAGTCTTGTTCAACGGTAAAATTGTTCACAAAAGTGAAAATATCGGGGAACTGACAATCCAGCTATCGATTTCAAATGTCCAAACTGCAGGTGTTCACTGCAAGTTTGTAACAGTCTAATTCGACTGAGCGCCATTGCGGATCCACACAAAGAATCACACACTCGCATGGCTGGAAATTTTGCGACACATGAAAGTTATGATTTTATTAAGTGTAAATCACAGCTACCACGAGTAACTTATGTACTAACTTCCAAGTTCGGTGATTGGAATGTAGCACTGGGTTGTTGATCTCGTTCTTCGTATTCTAGTACGGTCAATCCTCAGGAGGTTCCATTTACGCAAACTTAGTATGACGTTACTTGACCCAAGTAAATCGTTTCACAATGTGAAATCTACGAAGGTGGCATCCGGAAGAGCCACGAAAAATTAAACAACCCGCGCAAAATGAAGCTGTCGGTCTGCGGTTTGAGTTTTAGTGGATGAAAATTAGCTATTCAACACGGAAAGGAATATAGTATCCCTATCTCGTGCCGAAACTGTGATAATGGCCTTTGCTAACGGATAACGGAGTTACAGCACTATGGGTTTCTATTTGTTGTGAGTTCACATTTCAAGACGGGACAGAGCGATTCGTATAGCGGAAATAAAAAGGTTGCAAGAAATAGTCTAGTAATCGTAGAACAGGAATAGACGTACCGCACAGTCTTAACAGTCTTGTTTGAGGCCATCAACTGCACATAATCTCGTAGAGTTTGAGGAACTGAAGCAGAACAAACGACTTTAGATCAAACTTCCCACCTACTATGCTATCAGGTCGGCCGTCAACTGCTTGTTGAACTTCACCGTAACGTATAAGGCCGTTGCATTACTAACTTGCATCCAGCAAACGACAAACGATTTTTCTGTAATTTGTCTGCGATGCTGTCCCCGTTTGGTTGCGAGAGCTATCAAGGGTGTAATCGCTGTCTGGTGCTTCCGTAATTTCTTATTCGTGTGCTCACTGATGACAACACAAGGTGGACAATTTGAAAAAAACAAATAATCTACCAATGATGTTCTTAAAGCCGACTGAATCTAAATATGTTACAGTATTAAGCGGAAATCTGCCAAGTGATTGTCACGTTTACTTGATTCAAAAGATTTTGACTGAAGTCGAAATCTAGCTGATTATCATAAACATATTTTCACTGAAAATCGGCAGTTCTATTGCCAAGTTGCGAAATATTCCGATCTGGCCAAACTGCCCTATTATGCCCATGGCTGTGTTGCAATCTACGAAGCTGGGAATCCAATGACTGCCATCTGGGTAAAAAATCCTAGGGATTATTTTTGCTCGGGATTGTACTAATGTACCAACGAATGCGCAGATGTAAATATAAGAGAATAGGTGCTCCAAACGTTCACTTTAGCAGTAATACAGCAATTACTACTCTCGTCTTCGGAACGCACCTCTTAGGATCCTTTTAAGGTAGCGTACCTTGCTGTGCCTTTTCCTGATGGAGTGGATATCTACAGCGGATAGTTTCTAGTTCTCGTTTTTTGAGGTATCAAAATATACCATTTAATATTTGAATCGCAATATGCAACGATAATGCAAATTGCTGAAATTGAACATCACTCATCTCATTTCCTTTGCAGAAGAGAAGTAATGCCACCGAGTTGACAAGGAATAATCCTACAGCCAGAGGTTCAACAGGAGTAGTCACCTTGCATTTTTGACCAAAAAGCGAGTCCTCTGAGGTTCCATGTATGGAATGCCTGCGAGTTATATCGATCGTTTTACACAACCAAGATAAAGTTGCCTGTGTTTTGACTGTCAATCAACATTAGGTGACTAAAATGGTTACCCAATTTGCACTTCGGATGACTTTGAAACAGCATGTGGTCAGCAACTCACGTGCGAAGGTGTACCTGCTTATCCTGATTAATATAGCCATCGGAATTGGCTGATGCTGGTTCCGAATATCAGCAGCGGTGGCCAAGCAGATGTGAAGGTCGTGGGTTCGAATCTTCCCACAGCCGGTCAACTTCCCCACCGGGCAGACTTCTGTCGGCTGTGCCCCCTTCCTGAAAAATGACGTACATTACAGTTTCATTATAAAAAGAGTAAAATATAAGAGATAACAGGTTATATATCTTATTGAAGATTGCACTCAGCGTGAATTCTGCGCACCACAATGATTAAGTCTGGTCCGGTTTATAGCCGTGATACAAGTTCTTACTAAATACAGCAACCTCTGGCTAACACTAACACTTAACAACACCAAATTTCTGAAAATGGGGATCCAAGTTTAATTGCCTAACAAAGGATAAGACGCAGGCACACATGACTTGATTACAAATGAAGTTCAAATATCCGTTGTTTGCAAGCGACGGTCTATGCAGTATTTAGAAGGCCACCCAAAGGACTGCTGTCAAATGAGCAACACAGCCGAGCTCAGATGGCTCTAACCACGGGAGCGTCATTACGAATAACGACTGAAACTTTGCATAGATGAGTTCGAATTGGCGCAACAAGGGTGGAAGATCTTCGGGCTGAATGATTGTGCAAAATGATCACGAAAACAGATGCTTGCTTGAACTCTGCAATTCTAGTCTCTCGACAAAAGTGAAATGGATTTATCAGACACTCGGGTGTGCTCATCCTATTAACTGTATATTTAGGCCTTCAACGGAGCTGGGGCGTCCACTTAGTCCTCACTGTTTGACAGCGGTAACTTGGGGAGACTCATAGTTTTTCCAGGTTTATTTGTTCCAAATTAGCATCAGATTTTCAAAGGCTTTTTCGTGTGAAAGGAAGTGCAACGTACTCGATTTGTGTTTCGGAAAAGAAGTTTCCCCATTACAGTTTGTTCTAACAGGTCACTTTCACTTGTAATTCATCTCTTTAGAGTGTAATATCATGAAAATCGTTCCATTGGGTATTTTCGAGCGTTTCATTTTTCTCTGTGGGGTAATGGATTGTTGGGTAAGAAGCACGAGGTCTGCAATGCACATGTCTTTCGACAATAAAGCTCCTGATTTTTACTTCGTACGATGTCATATATGGTTTACATTTCAAGACTGTTTTATCCCTTGCGCTTTAATTATAGGACTGATATAGTCAACCGAAATCCGTACGTAGGCTGAATTCTTTGTGATCTGAAGGTGATTTCGTTTTTCCAATGATGTAATGGAATGAGTACGAATCACTGAAAACGAGCTTGTTCGCCAACTTGTGTTTGCTCAGTGTGCTCCGTGGGAATTTTCAAGAAATGGAAACGGAGGTGAATGACATTCAATGGACAGTCAAAGGCCTAAAGGTTTGATATACCAAATGTGTTGTGTAATGTTTGCCCCGCTCAGTAAGGAGTTTACTTCGATGAACCCCAACTATGGCAGACCGGCAAGTATGAACTTGTCGACAATGCACCCAAGGGAAATCAAACCGTGTCGGGTGAAACAACTAGGGATCGGATATTCTAGTGAAGGGGCTGCTTGTTTGCAGATGCCCAATCAAAACAGTCGGTAAAAAGATCGGTCCTTCAAATCTTGACTCAGGTGAACAATGATGGATTTGTATTTCTCTCTTTGCATTTCGGGATCCCGGGTGACGCCAATCTCACGGTGTTTCCATATTTGAACGTAAATGCCACAAATGGATTACGCATATTTCTAAAAGCTTTCTAAACACTTCAGAGCTACCAGATTTTTCACTTATGCAGAATGACGATAAAATAATCTTCCGCTATATCCCGGTAACAATTTGACTGATTGTGATTCAATTGATTCAAAATAAAAACAAAATTAGTTTTTGTCCACAATGAGAGGTCACCCAGATGGATGAGTTTGACCCCGCAAAACAGCTCCGTCGTGGTGGTGCACGACCAAAGTGAACGATAAATTGTATTGTTATTGATCACAAATAAAAGTAATCGGTGGACTGATCACTCAGCACACAAACCGAGTGACTGACTGAATGACTGAGTGAATTAAAGACCGATGGACTGATCAACCTGGTGACTTATTTCGGAGGGGTGGTTTTTTCTGGTGAAAAAAAACCAGGGTTCAGGGGCTTGAATTTACCTGAATGGTGTTTTGGTGTACAAAAACGCTATATTGATTTTACCGACATCCATTTCAAAACCATTTTCAAAGTCGAACGTCCAACGAAAGCACAAATGCGTGCATCGGCTCAAAGACACACTGGATAGCTATCGATTTCGTTCGCTTGTCTTCACTGACAATAAACACAGTAGAAATAACAGTAACTAACTAATGCAAAAAAACTGATGGTTTTCAGATAAAGCCTCTGGCGGTTTCATTTAAGCTGCAAGAGACCAATAGACAGTTCTTTCTGCACATCGAATTAATTGATCAAGGGTCTTTAATAACTACGACAAAGAAACCAAATCGATTGATGGTTCTAATTTGGTTAAAACAAAAGGAATTTGCGTCCCTCCGACCAGTCCAACGAGTGTAAGCTGTGAGATTATGACAGTTACAGAACCGGTCTCGGGTGGAGATCGAATAGGTAGTGCATAGAGTAGATAGTATGATAATATTAGCAATATCAAGGAAGCAGCAAAAAGTTCATCTTAACTAATTTGCGATTTTGTAGTCCCGTTGCAGATTCATGAGAATCTATTTCTATGCCCGTCTTACTTTTGTTGTCGGTAGAAACGGGGCCTATTAGGGTGACTCTAAACAAGTCATACTACAATCAATCAAAATGGGGTGGAATACTGTTCATTAGTTATTCGAAAAAGCTATGTTTATTCGAAACATTTCGGATGAATCACTAATTTTCGCGGATGACTGATAGCTAGGATAAAGCATCGAGAAAATGATGGGTTGGACAACGTCGCGTCCGGCGTTTACCGATGTTATACTCCGAAGTCTGCCTTCAGTTGGCATTGCTTCTGATTATCACGGTCCAGTCTTCGAGGCCCCGATATTGCGGACAGCTGTCGATTGAGTTGGTTTGGATAGAAACACTTATTTGACCACAACCAGATATATTGGAGAGTGTGAATGGCCAGATGACCGGAAGTGGGAGAGCTCAATTCCTTATCCTTCACGTCCGACCGGAAGACCGTTGATTTCAGGCTCACAGGTGTTAACGGAACTATTTCGACATTTCACCGATTATCACGTGGAGCTTTGTCTATCATGGGCATAAATAGATACGCCTACTAGGTACGGAGTGGTGATGAATAGTCTGGGTTACCATTCACATGTAAACCATCATCGGCCAAAACCAATTTTTTGTCAAACCCATTATATGCTCGGTTTACAACACCAGGTTCTCATGAGCATAATGTGGATTGTTGCAGAACGGTTTTCTTGAGTAAGAAAGCACAACGTACACTAATCACGCATTGCTTCAGCTTTATCTTTGAATTATTTTCAGGGCAGTTCCAGTACACAAGTCTGTTCTAAAGTCATCTTCAAGTAGACTGTATTCTTACGTCAGTGAAGGTATACTCATATTCTTTAACGTCGTAGGTGCTGGGCAGTGAATGCATAGAAAGCATTTAAACGTTTATAATGTTTATCATAATTGAAAGCCCAAGTGCCGGAGTAGTGTTTTCCGCATTGGCGGTTTTCGTGCCAGTCTCCAATAAAATGCAACCTTGTGCAACAACGCTGGAAGCAAACAACTTTTCAACAAAGAACAGCTTAATCCTTGAAGGAATTTTTTACACTGTACCAGTCTTTCTGCTATCTGAATGTCCCTTGTTTTGATTCATAATTCAGAGTGTTTTTCACTAATGCGGGAGAGTAGTCAATGTCCATAGGAAATATCTTTCCCAAACGAACTACCATCTGCGCCCCCTTTAACTCACAACGCACCATGCATCCGTCGGCAAATTATCTAACACACCCAAATAACACGAAACGAGATTGAAATTCGTAGTTGGAATCAATGCCGTTTCCTATTGGACAATTTCGCTTCGTTTGTATTAGCCGTTAACTAATGAGGTTTAGCTTTTTCACTTTCACCTGGAGTGATAAGTGATCATTATTCCACATACCATATTAGTAAATCTAGAATGGTGACGAACGAGTGCAACAGAGTTGAGTCGTCGTAGCACAGTTTTGTTGAAGTTTTCTGCAGAGTCATCATGCGGGGAAGTTTTACCCAACAAAACTTATTTGACTGAAAGTGGGTCAAAGAAATGAGAAGAACATATTTTCAAATTAACTTCAAAAGAAACATTTCAGATCAGATTTTCAGCGCTTCGCAAAAATCTGATTTCAGCCTCACAGAAATACAGAGCCCATGTTTTTGTTTACTGCGAACCAGACTTCAGAAAGGAAACGTTGCCACTGATTATCTTAACGATGTCATTTGTTTTCTCAGTGAATTGTGATTAGGTTAGCTTCATCTTGGACGGTAGTTCAGTGACCATATCGTCCATAGATACATGGATGTTGACTTCGTTTTGAAGCTTTTGCCTTTAAATAAAACTACACTAACGTGCTTCGGTTTTCGTTGTTACCTGGCGGCATCAATACCTTAAAACAGCAGGGGATGACGAGGAGAAGCAAAAATGCGAGCGAACAGGTTGAATAAATACTTGGAAAAGAATTCAATGCACAAAAGAGACTGACTGCTCCATTGCGTTATGACGCCTGCTGCTCATAACAGTAGTTCTTAAGATCCGGTGGACTCCCACCCAGGAGTCTAACTGGACTTTTAACAGTCTGCCCATGGATTCCAACAATTATATCTTCTTGCCAAGTGATCGACGGGCCGACTGAACTCATGCGCCTAAAATATGCTTGCCTCGAATAACAGTCTACAGTGAAGAAGGTATACTTTGGACAAATGAAGACGAAATAACCACCCTATTCTGTTCTCATGCAATATATCTTCGATATAGCAAATCGTAGACCCCAGTATCTCCTAACTTGTGGGTCACGGAGGAAATTCTGTCCCCGTATTCTACCAATTCTTCAGAGATAGCGAACTTCGTCTACCCAAACTCTTCGCAAACCCTTTTTCAGTGGCCATGTTTCTGCACCTCGGGTGAAAACTGATATTATTGCTGCTGTGCACGTCCGAAGGGTTCAAGCCAGCCTAATTCCGTTGCTGAATTGGGTATCTAAAAGTGTAAAACATGTGAACGTCGTCACTGAGACGATCAAGAAAAACCTCCAACTTACCGAAGTCTTCACTCAGCGGCACCATGGAGCCCGAATTTTCTGAGTAAGGCGGTTCTCTGTCACTGCTCGTATTACCATATGGTTAAAAATTAAAAAAAAAAAACGGTGTTCCTGACGAACACCATTTATCTTAGTGAATTCCGGTGAAGCATCCCCGAAAGCATGACTTCGAATGTCTGCACACAACGATTGGAAAATTGAAACGTATTTCTCCCACACAACCATCGGTGAGAGGCGATGATATAGAATAGCATGATGGATTGGATGTGAGGCTATCTTCAGATCCAGCGAGACACAGACTGTAGGTCTGTAAAAGGCGTACGTAGGATCTAAATCTTGTGGCAGAGTGAAAACATGCTCAGCCTAACCTTAACCGAGACGGAAACTGCGTTGATTCTCAAATAAACATCTTTCACATTATGTAACATCATGAAACATGCAGTCAGTAACCCCATTAAGCAATTCCAGTGCATTGCAGAGTGTTTTCCTGTCGATCGTTTCGGATACTTGGTATCAAATCCTAGAGGCTACTTCGGTACCACTAGGCAATCTGTATTCCTTTACAAGCTCATCGGAAGTTCCACATAAAGAAATTCTTATTTATTTGACCACAAAACTAATCAAGTTTTCGCCACTGATTGACGGAACAAACTGGAAATAGCTTCAGATTTCTTATTCATGTCCGCACCGATTACGCGTTGCAGGGCACAGAGAATTACGCAATGCAAGGATGTACTATTTACTAGCAGAAATTTCAGGCTGTCAGCCTTTGCGCTGAAAGACTTCAGATTAAAACCTTCCGGATATTCCGCTTTTTTGTGTGTCCATGAATAAAATCAAGCAAATTAGGAATTATTCCTAGGTGGCTTACTCGAAAGGTGTTCTGTTTTAGGTTCACTGAAGCGAAGGATGTTGTTAGGGCTGTTTTACAAATTATTACCGCCAGGTGTCGCGATCACCTGTGCTAGCTGACCAAATCTAAGTGCTCGTTAGTTATTATGAAGAATATAAAAGCTCTAGTTTGATTCATATTAGTTTTTGCATAATTACGAAGCAACGTGAATTTAAAATTTTGCAAAATGATTTCATGCCCAGTAAACCAGCAACTTGATTAGTTCATGTTTGCAACACTTTTGATGCAGCTGTTCATATTGAAAACGTGGACTTGGGAATGCCCGTTTTCAGCTTCTGGCAAATGCTAACATACCAATTACGTCATCCGTATGGTATCGATATGAGCACAGGGAGATTAAGTTTTTAATGGGGCAATTATTCTTGCTCAGTTCATCAAGGAAGCATCATGCACCTACCTCATCCTCGTTAGGATCCATCGAACCTGAACCCTGATGCCAATTCGGTAAGTGCAGTCGTAGGTTGGAACGCCATCGATTAAACTGCCAGAAGAAACATCATATAGGTACTATTAAATTATACTACTTGATTTATTGCCTAATGGTTACTGCTCTACATGATCACAGATCTCCGGAGAGTGCTGGATGACGGTAACTTTCGCTTTCTAATCGTCCAACAATGAATCAGGCAACAGTACAGGCGCGATATTTAGGCACCGTTTATGATTCCTAACTGCACTGCCTCTTCAGGTCTGCTAGCTGTAAATACATTCGATGCAGATCAACTGGTCAATATTCAATGAAAGTAAAATGATCTGTTTTGATAGGTTTGGTGAAAGCTAATATCAGATCGCGCAACTGGCTACTTGTCGCTCTTCTAGTAATCATCCCAGAAATGGCAACATTTGAGATCTATGTAATCAAGGAAACGGTCAACCCTTAAATCCGGTTCGGTATCGTTTAGTCAGCTTTGTTGCAGCCTAGTGACATACGGGGCATTTTTTGGTGTCCCCAGCGAAACTTATTGATGCCGAACGGTTTTCATCTCGGAAAAGCCAATCCAAGTGTCCAACTAACGCGGCATTCATAGTTAATCGTCCTGAGATAAAACCACGGTCGATGAAATACTTCGAAATAACATTTCTTTTTGGACAGACCTTCCTTGATCCGCAAGAATAAATAATTGACGTAAAGTAAACGACATCTCTGTTAATTAAGGCAATTATTGACAACCAATCAAGATTTTGACAAACCACTCAGTTAGACTACTTTCAAGTTGGATACATTCTGTACGATTTTAAAGTGATGGTGTGTGACCGGAAATGAAGAAACGATGAAGCTGATATATCTCACTTGATTATTTGAACGGGTGCTAAAAAATCGCGTGAATCAGATCAGTCCACAAATAACACAGAAATTCATGGTTCACGCGACATTCGATGAAGTTTGAGAATTGATCGGTAACCTCCGACGTCGCTTTTCGGGCGGAGTGTGCCACTTCGAATCTAGACTGGTTGTACCATTTTATTTACTTTCTGTGTCAAAAACGTTGCAAGTTCACTTTCGGTTACTTTTATTGGTGTATCTAATCGGTTAAAATTCGGCGTACATTTTAGACATTGATAACATTTCATCATTTCCAACTGCGAGCCAAAGTAATTCGCCATCGAACAAAAGAACTAATGTCACTAGCCTTACTGTGTTTTCTCACCATCGTAGTTAGAATGCCCGTGTAAAAATTGAGCCCTGGGATGGGGCACAGATAAGAATCCACATCTCACTTACACTAGTGGGTGCGTACGTATTGCTGGACTGACCTGCATTCAACTGAGTGCATTAATTTCAGAAATGTGTTATTTCCCAATCAAGCGTCATGTCTCATTTCTCACAGCTGCTGGATCCTGTGGACATTGTTATCATTTATGGGGTTCGGTTGCACTTACAAATGTTTGCAATCGGTACAGGCTTTGTAATCTGTAATTTTTATGACCAAGTTTGAGTTTCAGACTTCTTACGCTTGCCGGGTTTCGGGAATTTGATTGAACAGTAGGCATTGTGCCTATTCTTGCTCGAACATTGTGACATATGCATTCTCTTACACCTATCTCTTGGACCATGAAACTGCAGTCGGTTATCAAGTTATCGAATTTGATATATTCATTCTTCCGTCACAGTCGTCAACCATACATGTTTATCCAGGGTATCCCATACTATATATGTAATTCCCTGAATCGACAGACCCAGAAGAAGTTTCTTCGTATTTAAAGCCCTTTTCTTGACTCGATTGGTATATTTTGGGAATCAATGCGTATATCTGAAACATACCGAACTATTTTGCATCCAGCGGTTAATATCTAACACAGAAATGGCCAGTTGTTCATCGTGTTAGTGGATGAAGTGTAATACATCAAGAGGCACTATTCATATTTTATCTCCCTTTAGAATTTTGTACCAAATACAACTTGACAAGCAAGTTAACGGTGGTCTTGACTATTGTTCAACTGTCAGTCCCCAATCCAGTCAATGGCACTTTTTGTTCACATCTTGTGCACAAATAAAAACTCCATCGATTGATAAATGATGGATTAGTACCCCTAGAAGATAACTGAAAACAGAGTTTCTTGCTCTTTGCTTCGGTCTTGTCGGTATAATCTTGCTTTTAGTCGTGTAATTTACGTTCGTGACTGATTATTTTGCGAACCGCAGAGTATCGACAGCCTGCCTTCTGACTTTAGAAATCTATACGCGCAAGTGCCAACAAAAAATGGTTTCTGTGGCTCTAGGGCTATTCATGAATTAACAACCAGTAACCTACTTTCAAAATAGAGAGGGGACACCCATTTATCAGCCGCCAAATATTACCACACACACGCGAAACATTCCAGCACCCTTAACACATGAACCGTGTGTGTAAGCATGTGCTCGCCTCATATATGTGCATCATACACCAAAATATGCTTCAACAGAATCCTTACTTCCGTCTACAATAGACACTTGAGGTTGATTTTCGAGATTTCCTCTTGCATTTTGCTTCTCGATCTAGCATCTGCGTCCGTCATATTCCATTTTTTCAGTCCATTTTCTCGAAGGTTTCTGGAAATCAGAAAAATCTAAGCAAATTTCACCCACCAGCATTAAAACGGCCACGCCTGCTGGCAAGTACTCCGTCATCAATCCCTTTTGGTTGCATCGTCATCAGAAATCTTGTGACTGGATTCGACGATCACTCTTATTTAAAACGTATTTGGGTCATAGCGGATTAAGCGAGAATGACAAACACGGCAGAGACGAAAGAATTAAGCCAACTACTTATGAAAAGCTAAATATTTTATGTTGCAATGAGCTGAAACTTTGTGTCTCTTCTTAAATCCTTTGGTAAAGCTTCCACAGAAAACATTTGGATATACATTTCGCAGTTACCCTGCCCAAATCCTGATCGGAACTTAGTGCTTATGAATCCATTCGGATTAAACACGCCTACGATTTACAACTCCCAGGTTAGAAAAGTTTCATGTATGAAATATTTTGTGGATCTCACTGGGAACCTAAGCAACCAATAAACTACTTCCTAACGAGAAGGTTAACGGTCTCTTCATATTCTGGTAAGTTGAAATGGAAACGAATAGTAACTGATCTCACTAACGGTTGTTCGGCTAAATAGGTTATACAAAAAGTCATAACTCTCACTGTCCATACTTCAATGTTGATTGGTCTTCCCGAAGTCTGAACTTGTGACAATAAGGTTTTAGAATGAGGCCAGAAAAATATTCCTGGTTTGATATGCTTTTTTACTCTACTCGTCAACGTAGATGAACAGCGCATTTCTTACGGTTTATAATTCTGCATTGACCATTAGCAAATTTGTACGAGTCCACCGGTTACGGGTAACCACAGCGTTTTGATCCGGTAAATTGTCTGTAACTTCGCGATGGTCACTAGGTACTTGAATAACTCCGTGACATCCGTGCGCTTTGTGTTCCTCTGTTATTTTTTGGCCCTTAATTCAGGGCCCTAAATTCGTCTTATTTACTGGCTTTAAGCCGTTGACTTACCGACACAAGTCGTTTCCTGCCTACTAAACTATTTTTACAGTCAAGAAGTCCCACTCGCGAACTGTTTGACTTGAGGTTAGACTGGGCAAACCCAGTGTTATCACTCTCACGCCTCGTCTTTGTCTTCAGCTCAAGAATAGCCAAATGAGACGAACCTAGAAGATAAACAAAAACAGGCAACCAAAAAGATTCAATTCACAATTTCGCTACCATTTCACATTGTGCTGCACTGTTTCGAAGGGTAAAACCACTACCATAGAAATAAACCATAAATGAGCGTCAAGCTGCCGGATGTACGGATTTATTTGTTTGTTTCGTCATACTTACTAGAACTGTCTATGATATTCTTGTTTGTAAAATTGATCCGAAGAAGGATTCGCACCATCACCGCAATGTTGACTGCGCATGCCTACTCCGAGGAACTTAATATTAAGTCATAGTGAGGGGTTACTTAACAAGACTGCACTTTTTAAGATGGATGTTTCGTCTGATTATATTTTCCCCTGATGGTGTCCCGCAGAAAAAAATAAATCATATATTTAGTTCATCTTGGACTAATTAAGCGATTTCGATATCATGATCCGCCTGGAGGTGAATTTTGAGCCCTCGAGGCTCCCCAACACACAATCGACCGAATCACGTGACGTGATCAAAGCTTGTACAAATAAGTGGTGTATAATATATATATATCTGAATAATTTGAGACAGAAAGTGTTTGGGCACGCTTGCTGCTGTTGTTTTTCCACCACGGTCCAACTTGGCCGAATTTCCTAAACCATAGCGCTAATGAGTTAGGTCTGCAGAATTTCACAAAAAGGTAACACTAATTCATGTTTGTTCTACTTGCTTCCATCCTGTTCACTCACACGTGCATGATTCCTCCTTGATGGTCTGCTAGGCAGCTGTGACATGGGCTAGCACTGCTTTTTTGTAAGCCAAGAATCCCGGGGCAGTATAATTCACAACCGAAGTTTGTCAGGGATGACTGTCTTTTGACTGATTACTAGTGCTTGCAAACCGTGCAATACAATCGGCAAACAAAAAGATGCATACACTTCTAATTTTGCTTACACTCTGACCCAACACTTTAATAATCAACATGGGTTTCGTAATCTGAATAAATCTGAGGGGTGCTTTTCAGTGAAATTTAAAATGCAGATGAATGTTAGCAAAATTTCGCAGGAAAAAATATCCAGTCAGGTTTTGCACTGAAAAGAGGACCCCTCTTGATACGGAATATAGAAATTAATCACGCATGCGTTGCATTGAGGTCGATAGTGAGAGGCCAGTTTGGTAGATTCCATGAATCAGCCGCCAAAATTACCTTCCAGTTCTTGGAACAGAAGCAACTAAGGCAACATCTTTGAAGTCTTTGTTAGCACATAATAGATAACTCAGAGAAATCTCCTGTTTTTTGTTGTAACGTAGCAACTTATCCACCTAATCAACTGAAAAAAACAACTAAAATGAATCTTTAATCAAGCGCATCGATTATCTGGGTACAGTATGATATTTTGCTAATTCAATTGATACTGACAATTGTGTGCTATATCGGCGCTAACGGGTAAAGTCTTGGTTTTAGCAAGCGGTCTCAGTAGATTATAATAAAATCGATTCCTAGATGACCATCAGCGACCTTTTGATACAGCTGAGAAAAAGAATAATCTTTTCATATATCGATCAACCCTGTTGTTTATGTGCTACAGACCTGAACGACAGGTACCCTGTTTTAACGATTATTAGCTGTAGTTGTATTCTTGGTCCTTGTGAAAGAGGTTTTTGCACATTGGCACTTCAAACTCGGCTGTAGACCAGCAAAATATTTCGGCTCACCAACAAGACAGACTGTTTTTACGTGCATTACCCTTTAGAAAAACAGTCATCATTTCCCCTGTTCTTTTAGAACGTCTGTGGTTTATAATTCTTTAAAACTAGTAACTCCAATCTCCGTCGTGAATGATGCCAAACAACCCATTCTTGAAAGTTTCACGGCGGAAAAGTCGAACCACTCGAAATCAGTTGTGCTTTCGTTTCACGTTGGATCTACGCTTATGAAAACCTACTCATTCGGTTATCGTGGAGGAAATGACGGCATCAACTATTAAAAGGACAGCGATTACCCCGCCAAGTTGACTGACCCATAGTAGTCCTTCTCTAGAACTACCTTAGCCTATACTTTACGTATTCACGGATGGCGCAAAAAGCATGTGGAACTGCGCTCGGAAAGTCAGTAAAGAAAAAGCATATTAGGCAGCAAACAGTAAATCCTGCCCGGTTGGTATCTGAATCAGATTGCTAAACGCTGTGCTTCGAAAATTTATTGCTTTTTATGATGTTTTGCCGAAATTTTTTGAAACCCAGAATCACCTGAATTAGAGCAAGGCTTTCCATAGGAAGCTTTCACTTCTTACTGGGCAACCTAGCAGTGCGATCTGTGCAGACTATCCACCGAAGCTGTCAGAAAACTGAAGACATAACAAATGACGTTTTGGATGATCTGCACAAGTGATAGCTTTATATATTCACCTTTTCCTTATTTCATCCTTCTGCCTTAATTTGGATGGAGTTAACTTTGCACACAGAGTTGTACTAAGCTATAACATGTCACACTACAGGATCTTTTTTGATCTTTAGACTAATGGGACTGAAATGCACACACTGTCTAACATTTTTTCGTGTCCAACCTGTCACCAAACAAACCCACCGATTTGAACCTCTACCATTCTCTTCATATACTTGCTTGACGTGGCAACTTTAGCTGATCTCATGTCATTACGCAAAAAGGATAACGTGAACAAAGTGTGTCTTTGTGATGAGAGAAACGGAGTAAAGGAAACACCGAAATTGCGTGTGCCCTAGCAACTGACGTGACAAGTTCCAAGCAAAGGACCATCTATTGTAATTGGCTCAAATGACATTTTGAACACAAAGATCGAAAGTGAAATGCTCCGAATTTCTATTAAGTTCGATTAATTCGTCGGTTAACCTGGTAGCTAAGTGCGTGATGTGACTGGTATGCGAAATGTTAACTTTGCACAAGCAGCACAAACACAGGTACATGGAAGGGAAATAAGTGTAATCAGAACGGTCCACATGGGGTATGTGGAATAAACTACCACTGCCATGGCTAAAGAAGCTGTCTGAGTATTTACTCGTCTTTTGCTTATACAGTGGAAAGGCAGTGGGTGTTAGCTCGCCATAACCTCTAACTGGATCAGAGATCAACACATCTGCGGTAACTTCACGTTTACTATGCTAATTGATAAGCGGAGTAAAAAACGTCGTATGAGAAAGTCGATGCGTGCCGAGAGGATCTCTCCTGTTTCCAACCCAATCTGTTTGCCCCTTCTGCATACCGATTGTATCCCCACTAATTATACGCCCGATACTCGCAATGGTTCGTTTTCAATATGCTAGCTCACATTTTTTCAAGCTTCGTCAGCCTCTGAATCTCAGCTCTTTCAATATGCGCATATTAATGCAGGTTGGCCAACAGGCGTGTTTGGCTCTGACAGTAGACTCACTTNAGACGAGCATTGCGATGCATTGGGCAGCGGATTTCGCCTGTGGACCTGTATCTAGCGTTCAACAAATATATTGAATCACGCAAGCTTCTCTAGGTCAAATGGAACAAAAACGCCAACTTCCTAACTGCAAAGAGGTGAATAAGGTGAGTCGGCAGTTGCAGCTTCAGTTGACGATAATCCTTAAGAATGTTCGTGAAAACTGGTTGGTTAAGGTAGCCGGAGAGATGAAGGAGGTGGCTGCTTCAGATAACAGTCAAAGACTGTTTAAGCTTATGCGCGACAGCGGTGGGCGGCGAACTTCGGTTAGTGAAGTCGTGTGCGATAAGAATGGAGAGCTCGTCCATGGTAGACAGGAAAGACTGGACCGTTGGGCAGAGCACTTAAAGAACGAGTTTAACTGACCACACGCTAGCGTATTTAGTCTGACTCCTGGATCTGCGAATCCCTGCGAAGCGTTCGTTCACAACCACCCCAAATATAATTGGAAGTAGAATCGAATATTCGACTTCCTAACGAGGGAAATGCAGCCGGTCTCAACGAACTTTTCCCAATTCTTTTCAAATTAGGTGGAGAAGCTCTGATGAAATTACTTACCTCCTTGCTTCGTGATATTTGGAACGGGGAGGGTATTCTATTGTCGTGGGCCGAGTGAATAATTGCACCCGTGTTCAAGAACGGCACACGGAGTGACTGTAGCAATCACCGTCGGGTCAGTTTAATTCCGATAGTTACTAAGGTGTTAGCTTCGATAATGCTGCGCCGTTTGACACCGATTCGCCAGAGTAATATCCGCGAACACAGGCTGGATTTTGGCCAGGTCGAGGATGCATCGACCAGATATTCACCCTCCAACGGATACTCAAAAAGAGCCACACGCACTGGCGCCCTACGATCGTAGTCTTCCTCGACTTGAAAGGTGCTTTCGACTCCGTAGATCGACCAGCACTATTCACTGCTCCACCGGAAGGGTATGCCAACGAAGTTTGTGAACCTGTTGCGAGCATTGTACTCGCATACCTATGGTCATGTTAGGGTATACGGTGAGCTGCCAAGTACATTCGCTGTCTCTTATACACATCAGACACGAATTCAGGACTGGGGTGGAGTAGAGTAATTCAACTAACTTTGCCTAATGTCTCGTCAAGATATTTCCTGTAGGGATCAGTTGGCATCCGGAACGATAGTAGTGTTAAGCGCAGTTTATTTGTCATCTTCGCATGCGCTCCAACAGACTACATCACTGACATGGAAAAAGACGAGTTTTACGATGACCACGTCACCCTTATTCGGAAGAGCAAGAGCTCTGACATTGTAGTGGTAGCAGGTGAATTTAATGCACAATTTGGAAAACTGAGTGCATCGGAGTCCTGTCTAGGTGGACGATGCGCCTTGCCTGCACAGCAAACAGACAACGGAGAAAGACTTCTCCACTTCTGTGCAGACAGTCATTTATTCCTATCTAGTACGAATTTCCGACACAGTTCGCGTCGCACTGCGACATGGCGCTCTGACTGGACAGGTACTTTGAGTCAGATTGACCATATCGTAGTTAGCTAACGTTGGCGCTTTTCTGTCCAGAACTGTAGATCATATTAGACCACGTACGTCGCATCGGGTCGTGCGTTAGTTTTAATGCGATTTTTGCTGCAACTGAATGGCCATCGACGCAGGCCACAAATCCGATTGGCTGTCGAATGTTTGTCTGATTCGGCTGTTCGCAACAGCTACGAACACAAGCTATCGTAGGAACTAAGAACTGCGAAGAGCAGCAGTGGAGACGAGCATTGCGATGCATTGGGCAGCGGATTTCGCCTGTGGACCTGTATCTAGCGTTCAACAAATATATTGAATCACGCAAGCTTCTCTAGGTCAAATAGAACAAAAACGCCAACTTCCTAACTGCAAAGAGGTGAATAAGGTGAGTCGGCAGTTGCAGCTTCA
>LUCM01010267.1:11880-41033 GCA_008360955.1 Fasciolopsis buskii | reverse complement strand
TCGCGCGGTCGTTAGCTGAATTCGACCAGCTCGTTTCAGCCCAGGCCAGTCAAATTCAGCTAACGACCGCGCGAGCGATCATTCATTTGGCCTTGTGGCTGCCTGTCGTTTAAACGCAGCCGAACGCAGAAGATTTGTCACGATCAACATAAACAACCATCCAGTTCGCCTTCAACTGGATACTGCGTCAGACATATCAGTCATATCCAAATCAACTTGGCATGACATTGATAAGCCGCTTATCTAACCCACTTCAATCACGGCTACAACTGCCTGTGGCGGTGCTTTGGATTTAGCGGGACAGCTCCAGTGTGCTGTCAAATGCAACGACAAACTGATATCGACGCTATGCTATGTGGCAAAATCTGATATCAACCTGCTCGGCGCTGACTGGTTGGATGAATTGGGCCTCAGCAAATTGCCGATAGACATCTTCTGCAAACGCGTTCGGAGGTCACATCAGTACACTGTCACACTGTTAATGCTATTTCCTTCAGTTTTTGTGGAAGGCGTTGGTCGCTGCACCAAGTTCCAGGCCACTCTACAACTGAAAGGATGCAGTCAGCCTGTTTTCCGCGCCAAAGGCCCATTCTCGTATGCAGCTCTACCCCTGTTGGACCAGGAGCTAAAGCGTCTGGAGGATTTGAGGATCTTGGTCCACGTCACATTTTTCGAATGGGCGGCTCCCGTTGTTGCTGTGAGAAAAGCTAACGGCAGCGTACGCCTTAGTGCCGACTCTTCGACGGGGCTGAACGCTACACTAGACGACTTTTGTTATCCGCTACCGGACACGGAAAACATTTTCACAAATAAAAACGGCGACACCTGGTTCGCAAAGCTGGATCTCGCCGAAGCTTATTTCCAGATGGAAATGGCCCCTGAATCGCAAAATTTGCTGGCAATTAAAACACATCGAGGTCTGTATCATTACGCCCGGCTACCATTTTTGCATAAAAACGGCCCCGGCTTTCTTTCAACGTGTGGTGGACAGTATGCTGCCGGGCCTGCTCAGAGTGTCAGCATATCTGGACGACATCATAGTTACGGGAAACTCCGCAGATAGCTTATGCGATCGCTTAAAAACAGTTCTTCAATGCATAAACGATTATGGTCTACGCCAGCCAGAAGATGTGCCGTTTTTATGAACAGAATCAAGTACCTGTGTTTCACCTTCGACGCAGAAAGCCGTCGCCCTGACCCGGAGAATGTCAAGGCGATTCAGAAAATGCCTGCCCCAAAGGACATGTCGTCTCTCCGGGCCTTTCTTGGCTTAATTAGCTACTACAGTTCCTTTCTCCCTGACCTCCATTGAGTAGTCCGCTCAACAGGCTGCTGCAAAAAGGACAGGCCTAGTGCTGGCCACACCAATGCCAATCGGCGTTCGACGAACTGAAAACGGTGTTGACACCGAATGTACTTCTGACCCACTACAATCCCAGCCTGCCGATAATTGTGGCTGCTGACGCATCAAACTATGGGATTGAAGCGGTCATCTCTCATACGTTTCTCAATGGAGCTCAGAAGGCTGTGGCACATACGTCCCGAACACTAACTTCCGCAGAAAGAAACTACGATCAAATCGAGAAAGAAGCGCTTGCGCTCGTGTTCACAGTAAAAAGTTCCACAAGTTCCTTCACAGCCAACGCTTCACTCTAATGACCGACTACAAGCCACTCCTGTCCATTTTCGGTTCAAAGAAGGGCTTCCCGACATTTTCCGCCAGTTGCCTACAGAGGTGGGCAACCATTCTCCTGGGATTTTGACATGAAATTCTGCAAAACCACACACTTGGGCCACGTGGGTGGACTTTCCTCATTAACGTTCACCCCACGGAGGATGAGGACACCGTCATAGCCGCTGTTTCCGCGGAGCAGGCCATCACCGATGAATTTTCGGAAGCCGTCCCCGCGACACCAGTCACGACAGGTGAGGTCCGTTGGGCTATGTCTCATGGCCCCATTCTACGGCAAGCAATAAAATTCATTCAAACCTTCTGGCCTCACGGTCAACTAAGCGGTAAATTGTTGCATCTCTACCGAAGATGCGAATCACTCTCTGCCGTCCAAGGTTGCCTAATGACGTCTCATCGGATAGTCGTGCCTATGACACCGCGACCGAGACTCTTGCGGCAGTTCCATGCAGGCCATTCGGGTGTAAACAGGATGAAGACTATCGCCCGCAGCTACGCCCACTGGCCAAGAATGGACGACGACATCATGGGCGCGGTGCGCAATTGCTTAAGGGGCCAGGAAGCGGCCAAAATACCACCAAAGCAGATGAATGTGCCATGGCCGACCACCAAACAGCAGTGGTCCAGGCTACACATCGATTTTGCCGGACCTATTAAGGCATCCATTGACTGATACCTGTCGATGCTTTATCATAGTGGCCAGAAGTGATTCCAATAACCCCTGTCACATCCTCCGGCACCATCACCGCTTTACGACGCTTATATTCTCGATGCGGGGTGCCTGATTAAATAGTGTCGGACAATGGATCTCAGTTTACCTCCGCGCTGTTCTGCGAATTCTGCCGGCAAACCCATGTACAGAACACAATCGCACCTCCTTGCAATCAGCAGTCGAACGGTCAGGCGGAGCGAGTTGTCGACACTTTCAAACGGTCATTACTCAAATCACGAATGGAGGAGGCAACGGAAGAGGCCCTACAACAGTTTCTACTGGTGTACCGCACAACCGCAAACCCAAATACACAAGGAGGAGTCTCTCCAGCAGATTTAATGGGCCGAAAGTTGAAAAACATTGTAATGCTTTATTGCCGAGTTCGCCAACATATCCCATCGTGCCAAACGTACGTCTGGCCGAAGGTTCATTGGTCCACGTCACAGATTACAGACCCGGTCATCCAGGCTGGACGGAGGGAGTCATTCAACGTAAAAAAAGATCCCGGTTGTATGGGGTCGCTTTTGCGGCCGGAACTTGGATCAGACAGAAACCAAACAAGAAAACGCTACGCGGACTCCCTGGTGGACACAGGCACGAAAGTCCCTTCGAAATACTTTAAGAGACGTTCGAATTGCCGAAAACGTTGGCGACAACGAACTCAAAGAATAAAAGCCTACTCCTCCGTCGATGGTCTGATAGTCCACGGCTAAAAACGAGGCAATTCCAGGTAAATCCAAAGAACGCTGCATACCAGCAACATTTATTAATCTGTTATGGCCGATGACCAATCCAAGGTTTTCCGAACCGCAGATTTCATTCCTGCTAATTATTTTCCAAATGAATCTATCCTTTTCTCAGTATTTCGAATTTGACGTTATGTTAAATATTGCGCGGTTGAATATTTTTATATGTCCGCGAAAAGATTCATAAAAGCTCGTCCTGTGATTGGCTAGTCCACACATCGATCAAGGCCACCCAACAAAACTATATAAACGATAGAGCTCACTTGAATTCGGACTTGTGTTGGTGGGTCACCAATAAACGCGCGGCAGTACTCTGTGTTCGTCTTCTCTCTTCCGCTAGCGAGCCGGGCTAGCTGTTCGTATTTCGCGCCGCTTATTTTTCCATGTGGCTGCTCATTCAAGGGAGCAGCAGATCTGTCCCGTTCGTTGTGCGACTACGGGCTTCGAGTCTTGAGCCCGAACTTTTGTGTCTCCAACCTCTGTGTGTGTGTTCGTGTCCTACTAGACCACAGGCTGTGTGCTCCTGTGATATCGTGCGCCGCGAGTACTTGTGTCTTGTGCTTTCAGTGTGTGCATAGACCAACCGAACTTGGCAACATAACATAGGTATGCCCCATGGCCACCTGGGCGCACCAAACAGGGGAATCGGAGAACCGGCAACCGTGACCTTGAAAACTTGGAGTAGCTTGGAATCCCATAAGGTCCCAGTAGATTAAATGTGGTAACGGCCCGGGTGACCGCAAGTTGCCGTCTACCACCAAAGTGGTCGGCGGATCTGAGATTCAAACCTCTGACCTTTCTGGAATACCAGATGCTTAATCTACTTGACCACTGACGAGGGTGTCACCCAGGTATTGTCGAGACACGTCCATTCGATGTGTACCATCCACCTACTTATGAGCGCATTTTTGATGGTAGATGAACCTGCTCAATGCTCGCTAGTTTCAAAAGTGGGCCCAGGTTCCAAGAGAATAGACGGTCGACCTCACCATCCGGATCAATGCATCCCAAATGACCGACGTATCTACCAAAGATAGGACTCCGTTTATCGCCTACGTACGATGATTAGGGTCCATTGCGCTATATACTTGCATGAATCAAATCTTCCGTTCCCAACGTCATATCTCCTAGCGTCCAGCCTTCTAATGGGGGGGGGCAAAACCCATGACCCTGAAACTTGGAGTACCGTTGAACATCACATGGCCTCAATAAGGCTGGAGTTGTAACAAGCAGGCCGACGAAAGGGATCGGTGAATATGCGGTTTGAAACTCTGGTTTGTGAGGTGGTGGATGATAAATTTACTGGATCGCCGATAGCCACTACCAACACAACACTAACTATCCAGTTCCAAGCACTACGGTCGATAAGATTGTAAGCAGTAGCTAGGAGTTCACACCAACATCCAGTTTTTGCACGTGAGTCATCAGATAGTGACGGAGGATTACGCCCAAAAGATATGTCTGGATAACGAACCCCATTAACATCATGTGTTGCCGAGTTTGGTTGATCTATGCAAACACTGAAGCACAAGACGCAGGCACCAGCGTCGCACGATAGCACAGGACCACACATCCTGTGGTCTAGTAGCACATGAACACACTGAGGGTTGGGGACACAACAGTTCAGGCTCAAGTCTTCAAGCCCCGTAGTCGCACAACGGATGGAACGGAACTGCTGCTCCCTTGAATGAGCATTCACACAGAACATAAAAATGACGCGGAATACGAAGGGCTGGCCTAGCCCTCTAGCGGAAGAGAGGTGAACACAGGGCACTGTCGGGCGTTTATTGGTGACCCACCAGTACAATTCAGAAATCAAGTGAGTTATATCGTTTAAATGGCTGCGTTGGGTGGCCTTGGCCGATATGTGAAACAGCCAATCACACGACGAGTTTTGACGAATTTTTTCGCGGGCATATAAAAGATTTTCAACCGCGCAATATTTAAAATAACGTCAACTTCGAAATACTGAGAATACGGTAGGTTCTGGAACATGGAACAACTGACGAACGTTATTCATAGATCTGTATTTGGAAATTACAGTATGTGTCCGAAGCATTGCAAACATCGTCGTTGAGGAGATGCAGACAGCACAGCATACTCTCACCATGGCCTTTTAAACCTTACACCCCAGGTCATTCTGAAGATCAGCATCAGGCGTTGGTGGTCAAAAATATCCGACTTTTTGTCCTCCACGATACGTATTGATTGGGTCTTGCGTGCGTCCTTCACCGTTGAGAGACCTGATTGGAGCATGATAGGAGTGCTGGAGGTGCTTAGACGAACAGTACTTCACGGCTGCACGACCCACGACCCCACTTTTGTAATAACCCTTCTTAGACGAGATGCAATCTCATGCACCAGTCTTCACGTCAGGTTTTGAATGCCCATCGTTATGCCGACGTTGGAATCGCTGTGGGCATGCTAGCCGAGGTTGCACTATTAGTCTAGAGCCTAGTCAGTTCGGTTGAACGGTCCTGAACGTGCCAATACCAGTTTATTGAAGCACCATCGCTGTATATGCCGTAGTCAATGGCGTTTTTGCATCAGAAATCTTTTATCTTCTATATCTGTTCAACTTTTTATTTTGCAATCGAGCTCTAATTATTCCCTCCTCTCTTCTCTGAGTATTCGGTACTGTTAAGTAGCAACCAGAGCCAGAACACGTTGGTCCAAGCATGATGGTTGTACAAACTGAGCTGATCTAACCATAAAGGTCAGCACCGCACACGTTTTCTCCCTAGTTGTTGTGAGTGCTCTTCGAGTCGTTCATGGTGAGTTGGTGGATGTTACATCACCTTTTTGGGGTTGATGAATTCACTGACCGGCGACGGTCAAGCGCACTAGGCGTCTGTTACTGCAAGTAAATCAAAGGATCCAATTTCATATTTGTCGGTCATTTCCGCAATGCATACCAACATGCTGGTTACCACGTCTGACAAATGGAGATCTTATGTAATCCTATATCACCGAGTTTTCGAGTCAAGTATTCCATTCGCCTCTCTTCTCGAGTAAAAGTCGTAGTGGTCAAAAAGCGCACCTTTTCCGTTCCACCAATGCATCATCCTATATTAAACAACAGAGAGGGCTCCACTAAGTGCCCCCCTTCTTACCATATTGTAAGTAGCATCTGGATGAGTGAACAAAATTTCCCCTGAAGCACACGACTGGACTCCTGGTTACTGCCGCCCGTCAGGTATGCGTGCCCGGTACTCCCTTGTCCAACCATCCTTATACTTGTATATTCCGAATTGGTATGCCTCACGAGAATTTAATTCGTAGCGTCAAGAAGGCGCATGGAAGCCCTTCGTTGAAGTGTCCACAGAAGAACCACAGTTGTAATTCGTTGATAACTCCTTGTCAGTTGCGCTAAGCAAATCTTGACTGCCAATCAGCTAATTAATACCGACTAAAGGATTAGGTGACCCATTTAGGCGGGCGACGACAACCAGACGCTCGCCACAGTACCATAGCACTGATCATGTCACCTCGGCTATCGATGAAACGTTTGCAATCAAACTGCCCAGCTCAGCGAACAAACCAATGCCATCCTGTTGAACTTGAGCTACGAAAAAGAACATCAATCTCTAATCTGCTATATAAATATATATATATATATATATATTTTGTTCACGCATCCAGATGCTACTTCCTGCTTCTATATATATATATATATATATATATATATATATATATATATATATATATATATATATATATAGGGTTGAGAAGGCGTACAGAGTTAATACGTTTATCGTGACGTTTCGATCCAAACTAGGACTCGTTGTCAAACGTGAATGAGTGATGAGTGATGTATATATATGTATATATATATATATAATGATGGTTTACAACTCTAAGTGAGCAGCGCAAAAGCAGAGTGAAGATACTGATCTGATTCTGTTATCTAGAGAAATTTCATGATTCTCGTTGAGAACTGCACAGTGGTTTCGGAATGTGAAAACTGCTGGTGGATAGCTGGATATACACACTGGACGTGCTCCAATGAATGTTTCGAGTACTTGGAATCGAATACTATCTTAGGTAACTGAACTCTCCATTCTCGAATAAGACAAACCTGTCAAGGATGCCAGAAAGAAAGAGTGCGGATTAAATGAGTTGTATAACTTGTGATTGATTTGTGGCTCAGTTTCTAAGCACAGAATTTTCGAGTTAAACAAATCTCAAGACTGCACACCAATATGCGAAAATACATCATGACACGGACACTCACCTAAGATGCGTTGGAATGATTTTGTTCACGGCGGCTCGAGCACCCGATGGCCCCAGCACAGACAAGAATATATAGCAGATATCATGAAAGCCCTGACAAGTGGAAAAGTGTAAGAGCGATGGGTGATCTAATTATATTCCATGCTGACTTTATTTCACTTACGATAACTTCGGAAATATGGTCTATATGTTGCATAACTTGCTGACTTGTGTGTATGCATAGATAATTTATAACGAGTGGAGAGTTCGCTCGCTTAATCCAAGCATTATCATTTGGATAACTGTACTCTGTAATTCACGCTCCGATAAGTTTTGCGCAAAGTGCACATTGGCTAAGGTATGGAATGGTTCAAACGGTCTGCAGATTAGGAAAACCGCAAGCCATTTTAAGAGTCTGAAGCGTCATATGGAGAAGCAACACGCTGACCACCAAATGCTTTAAGTCTAGACATTTGGCCGAAGAATCTGAGGATTATTCTTTTTTATGACAAGCTTGAAGCATTACTGGTTGTAGACAGCGATTCGCTCCCGGTTCATTACCACATCTGACCTAGTGAGACCCTAGGTGGTTTCATGCCATTCCAGGTTTCAGGATCACAACTGGCAACCCTCCCCCTTCCCTTATGGTGTAGTAGCTCCCTAGTGATTATGGGGCATTTCAAGTCGTCAAAAGGGCGTCCCATAGCCGCTACGGATCGACAACCACGACCCTGAAACTTACAGTGGCACGGAATACATAAGACCTCATTAGGCCGGGCGTGGAAGCGAACCGGGTGAATGCGAGTTGCCGTCTACTACCAAAGTGACCGGCGGACCTGGGATTCGGACTTCTGATCTCTTTTGGGTGTCAGACGTTTAATCCATTTGGCCACTGTCTAACTATGGAATCGCAATTTAGTCACGATGGGTTTCAGAGGTCCGGAGGTTGCATTGATGATGGTGACAGGTGCTCCAACGACAACGCAAACGGAGTGGAATATTAACATGGAACATGAAGTAAAGTAATACAGCAGAGTAGTGAGGAGGATGTAGGGGGCCAAAAAGATGTCTAACAGTAGGACAAGACAGATGGAGATTACAAGATAAAAACCCGACGTAAAGCAATCCGAGGCATGGTTCCAGACGAAACATTGCTAACGATGAAGATTATAAATCGAAATTGTTATCACAAATTAAGAGTTCAATGGTATTAAGCGAAAAGTGTCTCTAAATTAGTAAGTTTGTGTGGGAGTCTAGCGAGGAGTTTAACATGAACGAACCTGGTAGTAATGTGCAGTCGGATTGTCCAGTAAAACTGACACGACGAGTCGCATCATATCTCGCCTGGTTGCATCTTTCTGTCCATCGTCTGCATCAGGTGGCATGAGTGAGTCCAAACGATTAACATCCAGAGTGACCTGGTGGTAACTAGGGCACACTCTGAGAATGGATTCTTCTGTAAACGGAGTGAGTGAACGTACTTCATGCCTTTTTTGCACTGGGTATTGCAGAACATTTCAAGGATAGTAAACAGTGCTCGTTGTAAAATGGAGAAAAGGTAAAATAATGCCTAAATGAAAGACTTGGCTGTCTTTCAAAACCTTGTGATCCCTGAACTTGGAGTTTACATACAAACGTTTTAATATTTGTCAACAAGCCATTCTGGATGAATCGACCAAAGCAAGTTCAGTTCTTACGAGGCAGCGGAAACCATTACCTTTAGCTATGAAACACACCAATATACAAAAGCATTGCAAAACTGAATGCATTATGCTAGTCAGACGAATGTTTATCTCATCCCGCAGTGATTGCTCATTTGGAATATGCGTCAGTTCTGTTTTAATCAAAAGGCGAACAGAAACAAAAAATGAACTACAATGCACAGGATTTTCATTGTCCTTGAGTGAAAATGACATATTATTAACACAGTAAAGATAGTCGACTAGCTAAAAAAACTATTGCACACGAGACCACCACATAAAGGTATCCCAAATGCGCCACAAAAAGCTCTCGAACTACACTGAAGATCTACACAAACTCGGGAGCACAGTACTACATCGACAGCTGGTTAGTGTGTCGGAAAATGCAGCTGTTCGCCGCCCGGAAGCGAGCCATCGCGGACGATTAGTTCTGGCTATTTTATTACAGTCTTGGAGCAGAAAGGCAATGAAATGGGCATTCCCTATGACCACATCTGTCCAGCGCATACGGACTGGCGATAAGAAACCCTGGATGGCATAAAACCATTTTTGACCTCAGAAGTTTAGGCGGTGAAGCCAGGTGACAGCAAACCGCCGTCTACCGCGGGGGACCATGTACGAAAATCGCAGAGGATTAAAGTCAACGAGTCACGGAAAAATGAACAATCAGGTAGAACTGCAAACCTGAGGTGGGTACTGAGTTCAACTGAAACCGTTCTATTCTAACATTGGAAGCAGGTAGGCGATTCATTTACAAATGGAATGGTGAAGATGCAGTGACCGTGTAATCCAACAAACATGACTGTCGACTTTAGATATTAATCAAATGTTAATCAGGACGTTCCTTTATGGAAGTGAAGCAGAACAATACATCACGCTCACTGATTATCGCAAATTAAGTACAGCGGGACATTGTGATCATTCACTGTTCACTGTTCCTTGATCAGAGGCAGACGGAGACCACCTGCACGAGCATCCGCCGACGGTTCCTCGTGACCTCTGCCGGAGGGAATCGCGTCATCTTACCAGCACGCAGTCGTCTAGTACTGACCTGAACTTGTGGTAGTCATCCTGACCTGTCACTTTCCGGTAGCGGGTTCTATAGATTAGTCGTTACCCTAAAAGGGCGAGAGCAGCAGCAACCCAGCATACCCCTTTTTGTGTAAAAGCGCGCCCTATGTATCGGATACAGTCACAGAGTGGGAGTTCAATCTGCATCTAAGGTCCCAATTCATTCCGTTGTAAGTAATACAATAACACGATGCTACAACCGCAGTAGTTGCGAAACTCGAATTGCAAAATAAGTTAAACACGGCGACAAGCATTTATATGCATATATATATATATATATATACATGCATGTGCACTTACCATATTCTGGAGCTTCTTCATCGTTTGCTTCACAGAGAATCGGCCACACCATTCTTCTCAATTCATTATCCACAAGTCCATATGTAGATATACAAAACTCCCGAAGCCACTTCAAGTTGCATCCGTTAAGCACACCTTCGGTAACCAGAGACTTCTTCAAATTTATAACTTCGTTAACATCCATAGTTGGACGTTTGATTGGCGGGCTAGTTTGTGACAACACGATACCTAACCGGAAAAACCTTTAGTGATGCCATTTTAACGATCACCAGAACATCAGAACGCCCGCACTGCAACAATATACGTTAATGATGCTCTCCCGCAAATTGACCTGAAATGAACGACAAAGAGAAACGGAAACGGGCGGAAGACCAGAGAATATATTAACCAGCGACGGTACCCACAATCAAAAAGACAAGCCAGCTGACGAAGCAAGCCCCAACTTTCGCAACGCACGACCCGACCAACCCGCCAGACTCAGTCCAGTTCAGTTGAAGTCTTGAACTCATGAAATGCTTAGCAAGTTCCAAGCCATCTACTCCCTTTGTCCTATATCTGTTTTGCGTTCGTGGGAAGAACATTCGACTTCCAGCCAATCCACGGTCCAGACTGTTGTTTTGTCTCCCGGTACCTGTACCTTTGAACACCGCGTACGTTCTTGTTTCTGAAAGGCAAAGTATCAGATGTAGTAGGCGGTGAAGCAGATACATCTTGTGTTCCCACCTGAAACTTAATGTTCCAGCTGTGGGTACACTGCCGCCCATTAGGCCTCCAGAGCTGCTTTGAATATCCCAATGTTGCAGCGAAACACGGATTTGTTTCCCCGGATCGCTTGTTTAACCGAACGTTGACCTCCCAGCGCGGTCGCCACCTGTTCCCTCCTCACGCACCCCCCGCTTGCACGCTCCTGTCAAGATATGCTCAATCTGCTACCGATTCCGGCTGTTATTTCCTTGCACCGACTGTCTTCTCGTTTTACCGGTCAAGTGTCAGGGTTCTTACAGAGTCGAGTAAAGATGACGCACAAGTGGTCACAACCGTTAAGGCAAACAGACTTAATGCGAGACCCATGTTAAGGCAATCCGTCTCACGACATGCATACCAGTCAGGTTCGTGGTGGAAATACCCCATTACCGAAGAAATTAGTCCTCAAATGAAACCTTGCGTGGCTGCGCTGTGGTCTTAAACTATGCCCTTTGATTCTGCTGAACGGTCTATGGTGGAACAGTTCCTGACGTTTTATACCTGAAAGATTCTTCACTATTTAAAACGTCGTATTTGGACCGTCGCACATGTGTTGCCATCTGCGAGCGAAAATGCCAAGGCTGTGGAGTTCGTCACACCTTTTGTGTCCTTGGTCAGCCATCATTTTGGTGACCGGCTTCTGTACTTTCTATGACTTTCTGTAGCACCGGCGCCCAGCCTTAGGCATGAGACCCCAGGTGCGGTCTTACAATAGTCTCGTGCTGGGGCCCAAATGCTCCTTATATCCTTGGTTCGAACCTAAAATGTTCACCTCTGTCCCGATTCGCCGGGCTCGTGTGCCGTTTTAAGGGTTTCAGGTTGTTCGTAGCAGTTCTACCCGGGTCATTGACTAGGGAAGTGCCCATGATGTAAGTTTCATTCCCTGTCTGTTCTTTCACAGAGGAGAGTTTCGAAAACTTGGCCATGTTCAATGGAAGGGCCAACTGACGCGCCCAGGCTTTGACTGGTGGATATCCTCTCTAGGCCTGCGCCTGCTGATGTGACATCATCGGCGAAAAGATAGCATGAGTCGCACACGGTCTTTGTTGGATCGTTGATGTTTATGAAGACGATTGTGGCCCCTAGTGCCAACCCCTGGGGGATATCGGTTTTACGAGATTTCACTGTTTGACAGGACCAGGTACCATAGCTTCAGAGTAGATCAGTTTCTAGTGGTAAGTTTACGGTTCGGTAACGGGCAGTGGTCTTTGGGTGTACGTTTGCTTCCATTAAGGTTTCTGTCCAATCTTCTGGTAGGAAGCATTTCGGGGACAAATTCTAGTACCTCTAGCGAACTTTCCTGTCATGAGTCACTTGCCAGCACTCGCTTCTTAGTGGTCCTTTGGTGCGTTGTATTCCATACAACCGTATCGCTCATACTGAGATCATAAAGGAGTAAGTTTTCTCAGGCTTATTTTGCTAGGGATAAAAATGGGAAGCAGAAAGGTGAAAGCATGTATGTAAAATGAAACTGCATCAGGCAGTTAGTGAACAGGAATAAAGAATGAAGGAAGCTCAAGGCATTTTTTGATAGAATAACACTGCAAGCAGTTTTCAGGTAGGCCACCAGCGGTGGGAGTATTCTAACCGGCGACCTTCATGCACTAGTGATACGACCCTATCCGTCCGGCCGCCGCTGTTCGTGTTGTTTTGGCAATTTAAACCGCGACGGGGATTGCGCTTTACAATTATTGTATTATTTCATCACTTGCATCTCCTTATGTCTCTGCACACGGCGTCCCTGCATCCTTTGCGCATCGCGCTTCAATAATGTGAGGTTTCTCGCCATTAATTCAAAAGACCGCGACGCACAGATATATCTACGACTAACTGTGCGTAGGACTGTATGGAATTCAGTTCAGTTCGTCCTGACTTAATAAGAGGGAACCACAGCGGGCAACGCCGTCAAAACCCTCATTACGTAGGCGTTCGTTGGAGACCACTGATGTTCACAGGAATCTGCGTGTTATCGAGGATAAAATGAAACTTTCTGATGTCTGGTATTTTCTTAACAAGTATCTAGAACAACTAACTGGGTTTCTCCGTTATTACTTTTGATTGGACAGGTACTCATTCTTCCTTAAAAATGTTGACTTTCCTCATTGCGCCCTTTGAACCGACGTGGGGCGGAGAATGATGTGCTCCGTGGACATCTCAATCTTGTCGGCTTCAAAACTGCTGAGCTTACCATATCAAATCTGGCGGACATACGAATTCGTGAACCCAGTCTACATCCGTGGACTCAGTGGGCTTAATTTATTCTCCCTGTCCAGTTGCCGATACGGTTATGGATTACGGGAATAAATAGCTTGAAATGACTAAAAGAACACCTTCTAACACCGGATACCGAAGTCCAGCGGCCGAGAGTTTTTCGGGAAAGAATTCAAGTTGGCAGTGCCGCTATCCGCAGGGAACTCAAGCTGTTGGTGGTTCCTTTCGCTGTTTGGTATCGTCACCGCAACCGCCGCACCACATTACAATCTTCGCTAGATCCGAATTGGTTGACCTACTAACACACCAACAGCGAGCAGCAACGCAAGGGTGGGATGAATATAAGTCCCAAGTAGTACAACTATCTATTCTCAGATTTTGCCTTTGGGGTTCAAAATGCTTATCTATGATCATATTCAGTCCCTTATTCACGGCTAATTTGCTCGTACTGAGCACATCTCCGATTATGGCTCGGCCATAAACCCACTTCTCTTTCACCGGACGTCAACTCCCCAACTCCCTTTGGACGAATCGTATGTTGCCGTCCTGCCACCCGTTTACCGTTGATGCTGGCAATATTGATTCCTTCATTTCCAACAGGCTAATCCGTCTTGCTTCCTTCGTCAGAGCTCTTTACACTGACACTTTCGAGTAAGGTATCATTGGAGGTAAAATGTTTGTGTTAGATATAGGCACATTTTTAACAGCTCAAGTTCTAAAACTCATGAGCTCTGGTTCCTTGTCATCTGCTTACGGTTTTCCATCACTGATGTTAACTTCATGGAGCTTCCTAACATTCTTCTCTGTATCTTTACATAATGCCGTCTGTCGAACATCCGGACAGCGATCGTTGGCTGCGCGAAGGTGACGGGCGATGCCATTCCATGGCATAACTGCGACATGCCTCATATTTCAGCGCGGGATGTCGTTTAGACCAGGATTTCATCATTTGAGAAATTAAGGTAAAACGGTGAAAAAGAGGAAAGAAAAAAGGAAAAATATTGGTTGATGGTCAGTACCCTGTGGTGGATCACGGGAAGCCATGGATATGGGATATCAGTCTTAACAAGAAATTAGGAGATACATTCAAAAATGACTTAGCAGAGGTTACCAATGGTTTCCTTCGGCCCCATGGTGAGGCATTACTCAGAGCTTTGCTTTGCAGCCTTTTCACGGCGTACTGCATTATGCGCGGAGTACCTAATCTCATTAGAATGTATAACACCGTGGAATTAAGTCTATACCGCTGCAAACGTTTCACCTTTTCCGTAGGGACTGCGCCTGGAAATTCATGCATAAACGTAAGAAAAACGAATTCAGGCACATATGATTGGAATCTCAGAAAGCAAAAAAGGTGTACAGAAGATCAGATAGCAAAATTATTTCGTGATGGGGACGCGGCTGCGAAGCGGAGGTGAAACAATTCGGGTTTTGCTGTGGAATGCACGAAATGCATCCAAAAAAGCTGCAGACTCTTGACGTCCACTGCAAGAGACATTTGATTAAAATAATAATATGCATTTTTATCGGCTTATAAAAGGCAAGCGCTGAGAGTGAGGAAAATTCCACGTTGAAAATTCGCTCCTGTGAAGCTAAAGAAGGATAAATTTGGAAATGGAATAAATATGTTATTGTGCAATTATGGAAACGGCACTTTCGTAAAACTGATTATTGTTTAAACGGCCGATTTAGGGTATAAATACATGTTAAATCGCAAACCACGTACGCTGCGCTCACCTGGCTGCCATGGCTGTTCGTGCGGATGCGACTGCTGCTTAAATAGATGATTCAGAAGTATGTAGGGGCTACGTTTGCGCCTTCAATGGTAGTTTGTCCAATTTTGAATGTGATTTTAGGGTTTCATGAATATCGCAGTGTCAGCTCCGAAAACTGGATCCGAGAGTATCCGCGATCTCTAAGTTCTTCCTTTCCTTACTATCGCTTCAAATACTGCAGTGTGCACCAAGGTCGTAGAAGTCAAAGTGGTCCTCGGTAAGTCTGTTATTTTTTCAAGTAATATTTATTTGCAGATTTCCAAATATTAACTGCCCGGCATTCGTCATGTTGCGTGCAGTTGGCAGGCAATACCAGGCGGTAGGAAGTTGTCTGCAACACAATCATTCCTTACATCGGTTTCACCACCGTCATTACGCGCGCAATCGTAAGCCAACCCCAGAGCAGGAGGCACACGTAATTGGCATAATGGAAGATTTTGGAAATGCTAGAGAGGTTTGTCAATATGCGCGGGATAAGTTCAACGGTCTAGTTACTGTTCGGGATATTGACAGTCTTAGGCGCAAGTTTCGGTTAATGGATGACCGGAACAACGTCGTTCGCGTAAAAGACTTATTGCGCGGACAGGGCAATCTTAGGTTACTCAAACGGGAGAATGTAGTCAGGTTTGCGTTTTTCGTGCCGGAGAGTGTTCGGCATTTACAGTAGGTAATATTAATATCAATATTCACCATTTCCATTGCAGGTAGACCTGAAGAGCCCAAGACGACGTAGGACGGACAAAAAGGATGAAGAGGACCCCGGAGGCCCACAGAAGACGACGGAGGTGCAAGGAACAATGACCGCGGGAGAGACGGGATTGACGTGAACGCCACCACGGCCCCCCTTGGGACAACCACTGTCCCCTTTGAGGCCACCACTGTCTGATTACTGGCACCGGTTTCCAAAATCGGTTAATTCTGTTACGACTTCATTGTGTGCATTAGGTTGTTGGTACGTGAGTCTTCTTTCACTTGCGCAGCAAAGGTTGGGGTTTCGGTGCTCATTCGTTTAACAGTAGTGAAACTAGTCCACCATACGCATGCAAATGTTAGCAGTGTATGCCGAAGCAGAAATAGGCTTGCGTTGGTCTAGAGATGCTTATAGGTGTTGTTAGCCGTATATACCTGACTAAAGACAGACATGGCCAGTGGCTGCCAGAGGGGTCGTACGTTTTTCCGTCGGGCATTTAATGTTAGTATAACTACCTCACGGGGCAAACTACAATATATGCACATATCGTACGGCTAGGGGGTTAACGGATATATGCATATATTTTCAGGTTAGGAAATCATTGCATGTGTTGAAATTAAATGCTATAATGAGATATGTGTATATAGTCCTCCCAATAGGGGGCAACAAATGTTTATGAACATTTATTTATTAGGTTATTTGTACATGTCGATGCAACAACGTATTTGATATACATGTATAGTGGAAACATACATAGCTGTATATATGAAGGTTTATACATACATATATATAAATTATACAAAGGTAGACATCTTCGCAATCCTGGGGCAAACAGATATTTCCATACATTTTCAATTTCCCAGACATCAACGAAAATGCGCAACGCAAAAAGGTCATTTTCACTATCACAGCCAATGCGTTTTACGGGTTTGGCTTGGTAATTGGACGTTTTTTATTCTTCTGTACAAAATAACATCAATATTATCCTCCCAGCTTCGCTCCTTCTGATTCATCACTTTTTCACCAAGTTGCAAACTAATAACAGCTGAAATTTAACACCAACCGTTACAAGTTACGGCGGGCTGGACAGTTGGTATTTATCAGTTATCGCGGGTGGAATAGTTGCGTCCAACGATATGAGCGCCCGCAGAACATGGCCGTTTCGCGGGGGTAGATGTTTCGTCAACACCGCATGCGCTGGGGCATATTCAAAATATGATGTCAAAACCTGCGTTAACCGCACGGCTAAGCATGGGCAGGAATACATAGATCAAGCAAGCGTAATTGGGGAATGAAAACACCACTCCTCTCCGCATACGTTTGATAAAAGATTGTCAGTTATTGAAAGAAAACCAAGGAAACCTTCGGTAGATTAAAACGACATCAAATGTAAGAGCGCGGCTTGTTTAAGTGCATCAAAGCGCAGCGGCCTGGAGAGGAAAATATAAAACTCGATGTTTGAGGCAGGGGATGAGGTTTGGCCGGACAAAAATGCGGCTGGGCTTGCATGCGGCAAAGGCCTTATAGGAGACCGGTTAGAAAATGCGGAGGAAATTCTGCAAACGGACTGAATGATGAGATCGATATAACAGTCTCCACGTTAGATGGGGAACCCTTTAAGATAGTTCCAACAGTCAAACTTGTTGACAAAAGGCAAATTGGTGTGAAAGGGAGAGATCGCAATTGGATGAGATAAAACAAGACCATCATGAATCAAGCGCATAACAGGATGAGAAAACGACAAGGACTGGCAAGTAGTGTTTGGGATATGGAGGGAGATGGAAGGACTGAAGATAAATATGTACGTTTACGATGTGTAGCAAGAACAAACATATGGCTTCTCTAAATTCATGGTAGGGAAATGCACTCCATTAACAGGTGTATTGTGTGAGTTTGTTTGGTTGTAAGTCCGTAGGGTCGCGACCATGTGCCGTTTCATCATACTAGCAGGCTTTTCGGTCTCAAAGTCCTCGGATGGCATTTTTCGTGGATTGGCGATCAATTACCTCGTCTATTTGTTTTGCTTAATGGTTTTGCACCTGAAAGCTAGTCCCTTGATGATGCGGATGTTTTTTTGGTGGTCGGGCGTCGGACGGGCGCTGTTATTTCCTCGCTGTTGTTTTGGACACCTCGATGCTTGGCAGTCGTCGCTCGTTCAACAAGGGCCTAGCTGCACGCCAAATTTCTCTGAGCGGCTGCTGGACTTCTTTACATGCTGACCGGGAGTGTACCGCTTTTACTGGAGCTACCATGCCGGCAGCATGCTGGCGACGGTCGAGCAACGTGGCTTCAGTGAAACCGGGTGTTTATTATGTAGCGATACCGACATTGCTCCGGAGCAGATGTTAAATTGTTTCGAGCCAGCTGGTGGACCGGAACTAAACTTTCAGCTGCGGAATGGATGATTACCCTGGAAACAATGAAGGAATAACGACGGAAGTTCTGGAACGCATTCCACCTGGAGGTTAAGGTAAGCAGACATGAGAACAAAAATTGGTTTCGCGTATGAACGTACATGGATAAATTCGGGAAGCCGTGTGCTGATTCCAACTTAGTTTTCAGGGGAATCAGATAACGCAGTTTGAAGTATGCGAGACACCATCGAGTACATAGACTCGTCTAATGCGAAAAATTTACTTCCATCTGTTTTCTGGGGTGCTGATTCAATCTAAGTAATGGTAATATGGCCAACAGCGGTGAAGTTTTATGGTGAGGTTTTCTAGGAGGGACTTAAAAGTCGTGGCTGAATCTGGGCCAAATGCGATGGTGTGAGTCCAATGTACTAATAGCGCAAAATCAGTTCGTAGCCATACTTACCAGTTTTACGACTGCTATCAGACCAGAAATTACCATTTAAGATGGTATTCAGAGTAAAGTACGGTACCCTGCACGATGAATTTTAGTAGAACTGCCCAGTATGCTCAGGACTGTTAACCAAGTTCCACTCATCCCCCGAATAAGAAAAAAAGGAAGCGAGTAGTTGAACTTCAGAATCTCAGCCGTGGGTTGTGATGGATATTCTACGGCGTGAATCAGGATTGAACCCGGCAAAGATAAATGCCCGTAACCTGAGGAACGGTTATAGTTCAAACTCGGGGACTAGTGCTAGGTCCTCCAAAATTAACAGTTCTCTAAGTAAGGATATTGCACACGTTCCGAAGGATATCAGCGGAGAAATCGGGGTCATAAAAACGGTCACTAGTCTCAACATACCTCAGCGGAGCACGAAGCCCAGAAACTCCGACATGCGGCACATGCACTAGCCAACGGAGGCAACTTGCTGGGAGCAACTTCTGGACTGGCACCTGGTTGCCAGAAAATTTGAGCGTTAAAAGACTGACTAAATATTATTGCGGGAAAGACGCTCAGAGGTCCGGTGAATTGCACCAGGGGGTGGCTAACCCATGAATAAAAGTGCGATTACCAGCTTATGTTCCGGTGAAGAATGCTACAGCTGGGGATGTGGTCGCCCTACTCACATCAAACTCAGGGCCACGCCATACGTGCTCTGGTTGAACTTGGGAAGCCGGGATTCTGGGGCGATTTTTGACCGAAGATGGGAAGCTTCTTCGGGACAATGACCAAAAGGTTCGAACCAGCAGTAACTTAAAGAGCACGTTTAGGAAAGGAAGAAAAATTCTTCCATATCAACCTGGTGGTTTTTGGAACAGCAAATATTACTTTAATCCTCAGCATGCACGAAGGTTTGCCCGGGAGTCATCAGAAGGGGTCGGTGCAAGACGCCGGGTTTTCAGAAGGCTGCATTTAGACAGCTGCATGAGGCTGCAAGGGAGGGCAATCTACCATAGGCCAGTTCCACAGAAAACAATAAAACGGGAAAATTAGAACCTGAACTCAGGTACTGAGCCCGATTGCGTACATTTAGATATTCCAGAGAGATGCTGTAAGCTAGGCTTAGGGACGTACTTCAACATTAATGTTTACAGCGTCTGATGGCCATGCCACGGCGAAGCTATGATGCCAATGAGGCTAGCATGCTCACAACGAGGATAGAGACGACTGAATGATCGGAGGTGGAGTTATGCTACCGACTGTGCACCACCATCAGAGACTACAAACAGGCAAATTCGACACCTTGTATGTAGGCGGTTTCGGCCGTAGTCTCCTTGATATGACGAAAGACTAAAGATGTTCCTGTCGGCCGAGGCCCGGCAGCACCTCCAGGGGAAAATGATCAACTGCAGGACTGCTGAAGAAGATGGATCAAGACATGGCAGGAAGTAATGCTTTTGGAAAACACTGAGAATCTCGAGTTTGGTTGAAGGACGGAATGGCCTTGTGGACAACCTCCGGGCGCGGAATGGTCGCGCCTATTATGCAGGAAACACCCGTATAACAAACTCGGCAGCCCACGAGGTGGAGGAATAAGCGCACGCCCTTAGCCTTGGATAAGGCAGACACGAAGTTTGCGCCGGACGTCAGGGACTTGAGTAAAGCGGCGCCGTCTGACTAGAGTGATCATGGGGTGATCAGGTTCTTGTATGGGAGGAGAAATGCCTCGCCTTCGGACAAATAAAGAATATCAGAGTGGAAGCCTCGCTCAGTAGGGCTGCTGCCTTACAACGTCACACTCATGTCAGTGACGCAAACGTGGTTTGGGAGCTAATTGCTCGGAAGCTGATTGCTCTAACGGAAGGGTTTTTCAGCCTATGGAATGCATACCGGGAGGGAAGGCCATTTTTATGGAGGGTGGATAGGGAACCACTGCAGAGATGCCGCGAATGTCAGGGGCACCAGGGTACCAGCATTGCCTACGAACCCCTGGAGTTGCGACCAGGATTGAGAACTACCCCACGAATTCTACACGTTACACTTGGATCAGAACGCTAAAAGGGCTACGAAGACTCATTGGCTTTTCCCGATGTAAGAGAAATCCGAAGATCGCAGCGTATATCAGCCCGCCGAGACAAGAGGTTAGGCTGCAACAATGCATGAAGCAGAGGTCCCTGTGCACTGCTTTAAGCTGGTGAACGCACATGTCTGGTAACCATTCCGGGTGGTACTCTAAAGCCCGCGGTGCAAACGCAGAAAGATCTAATAGTTCTACCTCCCATGACTGTGTCGATATTGCGTGACCTACCCAGTGAAAAGGCTACTGGCCCGGGCGGCATACATTCGGCAATTCTAAAATCAGATTTTTTCAGTCAATCGCTAGCGATGAGGAACACTCCCAATTACTGGAGGATGGTTGAGGTGATGCCAGTTCACAGGGGATTACGGATGAAGAAAATAACCTTCTGCCAATGGGGCTCAAGTTAATTAGGCGATGCAACCTGGGGTACAGTCATGGGACATTAAAAGACGAACTGGTTATTTAGCCATTCGTTTTTGGATGACAGGGCCGTCCGAATTGACAGGGAGTCTGATCGAGATATGCTGGATGAATTTTTATGGGGTCTTCGGGTCTGTCAACCACAGATTACTGCCATCCAAGCAAGGATCCTTGGACACTGCACCGTTGGCCAGGGGATGAATTGAAGACCAACGGAGCGCGATCCTCTCCGGCAAGTGTCCATAGTGGCATTCCTCAAGATGAAGTGCTGGAAACCACTACTGTTTTTTTGTATCCAACAATAGCCAGGCTGCGGAAATCAAATCCACGCGCCGTTTTGTCGCTGACAGTTCAAAATTATAGGAGATCCCTGGGACAACCTTCTACTGACGGATCCCTTTACCATACGCTCCTGTTAACCTAGGCGGAAGCTGATACTAAGAATACGTCAGTTAAACATCTGGCCACTGAAAGGTAGTACGTCATAAGGCAAATCAAGCCCACAGCCCCTGAAGAAATACATAGGCTGACAAAAATAGGGGCCTTTGGATGATGAGCTGTGAACTTGGAATGCTCGCAAGTAGCTGACTGTTGTCACTACTCATAAGCTGTTTACCCACCGTAACACCAGATGGAACGAATTTCAGGCCGCCCCTTCGCTCTCCCTCTCCCTCCGGCTCTACTCTAGGCTTATCAGTGACCACAGTACCTATGCACCGACTAACAGAATGTGCAGATGCGACGCAGACTTTGTCGCTGATAGCTCTGCTCCATAGTATGCACTGGTCACCAGTTCCTTCTAGGGAGCTACTGTCGAGATCTGCGCTCCAGTACCAGTCCGCTTAACCCGAAGACAAACCAAGCCAAGACACTGATCGTCCTATGCAGCTCCTCTTAGTTGAATTACGACTGGACAAATCACTGTTATTAATACTACTGAAATGTCGTAAAATGCTCCAACTTCCAGACCAATATTGCCAAAGAACACCGAAAACTCTGACGTCAAAATGGTCAACACACAGGTCACTTCTTAATCGAGCTAGTTTTCTTCCAGTCAGGCCTTTAGTCTGGTCCGCCTTTAGGCGCATGAGTCCAGTGAACTTTCTTGCAGGTTCAACCGTCTCTCCGTTCAAAATTCTTTGCAAAATTTCATCCTTAAATAGTTTGGCAGAATCTCGACTGTTTCTCTCTGCCTTATCGTGAGCATCAACTGGCTCTCGAATACTAGCAACTGCCACTCTCGTGCACCTCACGTGATCTTCATTCTAGTTGTGAATCAATTCCACCCGGCTATCATACCCACATTGGTCCTCATTTTTTAGTTTAACTTCTCTGTCCATCATATATTCTTTCGATTTTCAAGGAATCCGGCCGTCGTTTTCCGGCTAAACTGTGCACTTGCGACGCCAGCCTTTGATGCATTTAAACATGAAATCAATGGCAGTCCACGACTGTCAGTATGCCCCGAAAAGTTGTGTGTGGTCCTGGGAGACGATTGTCTAGCTTTAATGTAAAACGGGAAAACTCATGCCTAGCGTATCACGCTGCAGATTCTGGTTGTGCGAGCACATAAATTCAAGTTTCACGCCCGGGTTTGTTTTTATTGTTACCACTGCGCCATCCCTGTACAGATTTCATCTTGCCTTGCTCATGCCTCTGAGAAATCGAGAATTGTATACGTTGTCAATATTAGTAGAAGCCACACAGTCACTCAGGTCTCCGACTGACTCGCCGTTGAAGGAAAACGCAACATTCCGGTCAGCGAACTGACAACCTCACGGGAAGGTTTACGGAACCTCCACTTAACGGCCTTCACTTACTTTGCAGGTGAGATAAGACTTGTCCGCTTTCACTGGTAGCCGAGACCAAGTAGCTGGAATAAAGATGCGTGTCAAAACAATTATTGACGCTTGCTTGGCCATTTGGACTGGTGCTGCTCTTGGCAAGCTGAACATGAGTGAACTGGTCTGATTTGAAGGGGTTTCTCTTCAAAGTGGAAAACATGGATTCCTGAGGTGCATTTCTGAAAAGTGGGGACGAATCACATAGGTCTGAGAGTGAGGACTCGGTAGCAAAGCACTGCATCCAAGACCACTCATCTACCACGGAATAGAATATTTACACACATGCCCTGGAATCTGGCGCCAAAGTGGACATGCTAGTGAAATCCTGCCGGAACAAATCGCAACTAGATGGAAAAGAGCCTATGCAGGAAATGTCTGAAAGATTCTGAAGCCTAATCTTTGTCCGAAGCACTCGCGAGAATAGCTGGCAGTGCTGCTCTGGAATATGAAAAACTGCAGAATGTGGCAACGAAAGGTTGTCCAGCACTCTTATTTAAGAAACGTCTTCCAAAATTCAGAGAGCCTAGCCACCGTCATGACAAAGTAACTGTTCTGAGTAGAAAGTTGGGAGGCTAAATGCTTTAGAACAGTCCATTTCCGGTGGACCTGGGAAATTCAAGGTCCTGGCCCACGTAAGTGGAAGTTCATGGAAATCACGAATGAAAGAGAAAACGGATTCGGACAGTCGGAGGGTTCCAGCAATGAATCCGGATAGGTGAAAAAGAGGTATGAAGTTCGCAAGCCCAAGAACTATACCTGATTCTCAAAATTCCTTCAGTTCCCTTCAGTCCGGTCAGCTCGCAGCCCAAAGCCGATTGCCCCTTTTGGTGGCATCATTTCCTCTGTCGTCACATCCAAACCTGGCTCTTCTCAAGGCATTTCACCAGCCCCGTTATTCTATCACCCTAGATAACTCCTATCCACGCCCACATCCATAAAATATTTGTAACACACGCAGGAATGTAGTTCTTCGTCTGTCGTGTTCCCCTAATTCCTTATTTCTAGACTGTCAAAATCTGATCACGCAGAGTGGTCCAAAGAAGACAATTTATTTATGGATTCTTGAATTGTGTAGACATCGTGCTTTGCTTTACTAAAGGTTTAATGCGGTCCATTTCCATGAACCCTGACTGCAGTGCGTGTTAATGGGAAGTAAGTCACTAATCAGGGTTCGGTGAACAAGCTTGGGTGGAAAGTTTAGCTAATCATCTCATGCAAAGCAAACGTTTGCCGAGATTATGTGACTTCATCTATTTTGCTCCCTACCTCACTGGTCCTGTGCATCTGCTGTAAGTTTTCCTGGTCTTTGAGCAAAGGGTACCGGAGTGATTAACAAAGCTGCTGTTCTCCTGACGCTTATTCGTTGAACTCTTGTCTCCCAAAACATCAGTGATCAACAGAAGCTTTCCATATGAATACAAGCTGACTCCGCCCAACCCACAACTTAAGGTGGGGCGGCGCGCAGGTTCTCTAGCACGCGCACCCGTTACGAGCGCCTTCGAGCATGGACTCAAGCATACCATTGCTCTTCTCTCCCGTGCCTGGGCAGAATCTTGGAAAACCCTGAAACGGCAGCATTTTCTTATAAAAAAGCCAAAGAACAAAAATATATGAACAGCCCATGTTTCTAAGCACTCACGGTACAAATTTTTCCTAAGTTGGAAATTTTCTCAGGTTAGTTGAAAGCCGAACGCCCGCCCTGCAGCGTACATAGGACATTTGCTGGACGTAGCTGGAGTAGACGATCCATGGGAGCACCAAAAAAGCTGAAAGAGGAGACAAATGGGAATGCACAAAACCTGGCGGCAGAAAGAAGATCACCTGTGCAGGCTTCATAATCCTCAGCGCAAAGGCGCTCGAACTACAATAATTTGAAGCATCGCTAGCTTTCTGTGGATACTGCTGGTTTTCCGTTACTCGTTGATGGTTTATAATAGCCATATCGAATATGTCGATAAGGGACGTAATCAAGGGTTCAGTCTAATGGGTGTCTTGCTTTTGCGTACTTGAAAATCCTTGAATAAAAGTCTAGGTTCAAAAGTCTCTATTAGCAAAAAGAACATAGGGCATTCGGTGGTCCTAGTGTTATACAGTATGACAAAATTTGAAGCTAGACCCGGCCAAAACTAGCAGAAAGGTAGTCCAAGCTTTTTCCAAACGAATCAAGACGACTAGTAGCTTCGGAGATGGTTTATAAATAGATCTGCTTCTTTTTATAGGGCGTCAAACGGGTATACAGGAGTAAAAGAGCGGGTTTGAAGGCCAGGAGCATGGCGGGAGATGAGTGTGCCCACACTGGTGGCTTGTTTCTAGTCAAAGGGCAATTAATTTTAGTCCCAATCCTCAAGTTAGTAGCATCAGTTATTCGGCTTATAGTAGGACATAACCGGTAGACAAAAGAAATAATGGCGTGATGGGCATTGAGGAATTTTAGGGCTTAAATTTCTGCTTTCGATGAGTGCAAGCCATGATCAATGGTTTTTAAGGAGAATTTTCTTGGAGACCAGGGATTATCCCGGAAGCATTTTTAGATTTGTGGAGACAGCAAAAGACCCGGTGAGTTTAGAATTAGTTTTAGGCGATAAAGATGCTTTCATCCAGAATCCAAGAGGATTGATTTTAAAAATATCTGATGTACGTCCTTACTATTGTGCAATTTTTGCAGCTCCTTTGGAAAGACTCACCAGACAATAGCTTAGGTTTTAGAACAAACGGACTAAATTTGATAACACGCCAACGAAATTTAAGCCGAGCCTACCTTTTAAGTCAGCAATAGCCGAGATGAAGTCACCAGCGCGTAGGCAATGACATCTCTGCCCGATTGTATTTATAGTGACACCCAGATCCGGCCTTGACTCAAGAGTAATTCCGCTTTGCAGGATGCCGTGGCAACGACCTTGATCTAGCAACGTTGCAAATTTTATGAATGCAACAAATTTTTCCAAAGTTCCTAATTATAGAAAATTAAGTAATCTTGGCAGTGACACTAAGTACAGTTAAGTACTAGAATTATTAACATTGCCATGTGGCACGATTAAAAGTCTTGAGTAAGTATATGCAAACTGAGCGGACCGTGTCGCGATTTGTGCCACCCCACCAGGATTAGTATTCCGGGTCCTGCAAGGAAACGAAATGAACTAAATTAAACAAAATGAAACAAACGAGTTGGACCAATGTAGGTGCGAGTTGCACAATGGATGGAAGGTGGTAATGGCACAAACGCAAGTACGCAGGTATAGTACTCTATAAATGTGCTTTTATTTATTAAAGCGCGATTTTGTGTCGGTGGACCCTGGCTGCTCTCACTTGAACTAGCGAGAAAGGACAACAGCAATCCAGATCCAGGAATGCCAAACTTAGAGACGGAGGGTGAAATAGCAAAGCACTGCACAACAAGGGCGGAGACCTGTAAGAAGGACTAGCTGGGATGGGGGAGAAGTGTTGAGGTCTGAGAGGATGCTGGTTGGCAATGAATAACCTCAATGCATACATAGCTCGAACATTGTGACGGTATCAGAATACAGGCAGAAATGTCAAAACCATCAGTCAAAATGAAGATTTGGGACTATGGTTGATAAACACAAGAAAGCTCGGCTGGCAAAGTTACTGGATGTCGGCTCTTAATTAACCTGACGCTAGCTAACATTGGCCTGCAGGATGCTTATAAATATGGGTTAGAATTCTGGTTCACAACCCAGTCTGTACCGAAATCACCTGGGTTTCTTGGAATTCAGCTTCACCTCCTGTTTCTCCACTTTGTCGCACGTCCACGGTAATACATTCTTTGACCCTCCCTGCAGTGGATGTACCCTCGTTGTCCTTGGCACAGATTACCAACCATTGAGCTTTTTCCAAATTGGGCTAGCCAGAATGTTAACGTAATTTTTGATGGCTCCTTGCTCTCATCACATTTCATAATTTAAACAACTTCAGCCTGTGCATTCCATCCATCTCATGTCATCTGATCCTTTTTACTGGCTTGGTGGCGCCAAATGGTCCTTCGTCTGTAGCTCTAAACCTGCTACCGTGGCTCAATTCTAGTCACCAAAATTTACGAAATAGAAGCAATGCGTTGCAGGTCTGTTGTCTGGATCCAGTAATCACCATGAACCAAGCCGGAATCCAAACCAGAATATTTTCTGTTGCGTTTCAGATCCTGCAACCGGGGTCGACGCGCTTTTACCTGTTTCATCCTAGTGAAGGCGATCCCAAATCTGCTATCCTATAACCTCTTCTAGGAACCTGCCAGGTAGGACTGGCGCTCGATTCCGGGCCTGCTCAACCGAAACTACGCCGCTGGTCACCTCGGACACCTCAAATCGGATCTTTGTCATTAAGCAGAAGCACGGTTACTACCGCTTCTGGAACGGCTCGCGCACATCATAATTCTCACCCGTATCGATGACTGAGATCAAAAGTTGCAACAACAAAAATCACAGCATAAAGAACACTCTTAGTTAATGTATTTAGTAAATGGTTTACACAAAATTTCTCTTACCTGACACCTCCCCGTACAGCCTACCGCAAACCGGAGTTACATATCCAAGTCTTCACAACTTGTCCTACAGATAGTTACGGAAAACGTTAACAATTTTTCTCCAACGTCAGCCTTCTTTCGACCATTTATTGTTGTCAAATGCGCTTCTTATCCATTTTGCATGCCGTCCCACCTGGTTTCCAATGCATCGATCCAACTATCTTATTACCGTTGTTGTTCATCTACTAAGCTCAACGTTTTCGTCCATTGCATAAAGCTCTTGTCGTTTGGAGACCCCGGCGGAAATTCTACATGGGCCATTGAACTTCGGCCATGTCTTGCAAGAGCGATGAGCACGTTTAGTGAACTCAAACATGAAATGACTCGTAGTCCGCTGCTCGCAAATGGATCCAGGAAACTCTGAATGCTCTTATGAAATAATGTTTTTAGTTTCGTTTCTCACTGGTATACTTGCACCCTCCTCATTGCTTTGCAGCATCTGATTCCTCTTTCCAGCATAATTCTCTAGTAAATCAAAGTTGTACTTATCACCTTGTTCTATATTGTTTGTGTTGTTTGCATTTTATGTGCATTATCCTTGGATAAACTTAGTCTTGCCTTGCGCATGCATCTCGCAGATCGAGAAATATACATCATCGTAATAGTTTATGTTATTATTCGGAATATCGACAAAGGGATGTGAAGAGAAGCGAAGAAATACAGGTAATTTGGTGAGTATGATACCAAAGAAAAAAACATTAGGTATCAGAAAAACAATTAAACATATTTTATTATATGATACACGCTGGTTCCTAAGTACTAGCCTAAACTTGATAAATTTTTTTCGGCAGAAAGGAACAAACGGATTCTGAACCGTGGTCATTTTATGCGCCCGCCGGGATCTAACTGAAGTGTCACTCACGCAAAGTATGTGCAAACAATTGCCATTCACATGGTAATGAAGTGCACTTCCCTACCATGAATTTAGAGAAGCCATATGTTTGTTCTTGCTACACATCGTAAACGTACATATTTATCTTCAGTCCTTCCATCTCCCTCCATATCCCAAACACTACTTGCCAGTCCTTGTCGTTTTCTCATCCTGTTATGCGCTTGATTCATGATGGTCTTGTTTTATCTCATCCAATTGCGATCTCTCCCTTTCACACCAATTTGCCTTTTGTCAACAAGTTTGACTGTTGGAACTATCTTAAAGGGTTCCCCATCTAACGTGGAGACTGTTATGGAGCACTGTTTATAGTAACAAGAACTAGGGCATCATCAGGATACTTTACGCACAAACCAGAATAACGCAATGCTACAGGTACTTAGCCAGTCGGATAGTAGGATATTGTCTGCTCAGGAATGCAAAACATTGAATCGCAGCGCTTGATTTTCAGGCTTAGGTATTTCATGCTTCCGTTTTGGACCCCCTTTACTGGTAATAAAACTTCCAGGACGGTTACTAAGGAAGAGTAAAAACCACCCATTACATGCAACCGAAAACATTAAATGTATTTCCTCCTGCACGAGAAATATGGGATGAATCGTAACCAAAATATGACGACAAAACCTGTGTTAACCGCACGGCTAAGCATGGGCAGGAATACTAGATAAGCAAGCGTAATTGGAGAAATGAAACACCCAACTTCCTTCTCCGCAATCTCTCTCTTTTTTTTTTTTTTTT
>LUCM01010265.1:0-17570 GCA_008360955.1 Fasciolopsis buskii | reverse complement strand
GGGAGTCCAGCCGCTAAGCAGAAGAACGATTAGGTCTCAACCAAAAAGCCTTTGGTTCTGACAAGAAACCTGGATCCGCTAAAGGCAGCGGGGTACAAGCTGAGTGCGCCCATCTACTTGGATCAATTAGTCTTACACTCGTTTTTACGACTGAGCTGCTAACTCAGATGAACCCCTGATTTGGAGGACCAGGAGACTGCTTCGTCAGGCCTCTACCCATTGACCTTCCAATCATGATTGGATCTTGGGCTTGAGATGAGCCATCCTGTGTAGCTCGTTGGATCATGGAGGCACGCAAGCTGTCACACCACGTCAAGGTGTAGTCTCGTCGTGGCAGAGTTGAATCTTATAATTTGAAAAGGTCCTGACTCGTTTTTCATTCACCTAAGCTCGTTGAGCTTCGCCTACCGGGCTTGATTCCTGAATATCTCGGTGCCGCCACTTTTTACATTAACAAAATTCAGTGTTCGTCGGCTCTGTCGATTATCAGTAGTGTTTCTTTCACATCATCGAATCTGTGATGTGCATCTATCTGCGTGTGAAAAATTTACGACGATCACTTCTCAATACCTTTTTTATGCTCCATACCCTGCTACATATCTACAGAAACTCGGTTATTCCTCACTTTCAGCACGATTCTTAGCAATCAGGAGAATGTCGTAACTGACTTTTGCCATTACATTGGTTTTTACTTTCTATATTTTGACGAGGTAGCAATACGTACATTTTTTAACGGACGTGTGGGCACATCTATACGCGAAAATTCATACAAATGCAAATAGATAATAGCAGCGAGTATAATGATAGCCGATACAAGGAATACAGAAAACAGCCTGTACGGTCGGTATCTTTATCGTTTGGCTGTGTCTGCTTGCTCTCGTTCTCTAGCAGTCTATCCATTTTATGACGTGATCATCCTCAAAAAATGACTGGGATACTTCTTTTCTTCGCTGTTGTCATACTCAGGTTTTCCTCTGTGCAGTTGTCCATTGGTGATCGTACGAGACTTCATTTCTCTCAATGCCTTCCCGTATACTCCAATTTAATATGTAAATTATGTAACAGCGAAGCGAAATTCATTGTGCACAAACCCCAACTCACCATTGGCGAATCATGGCGACATTGTACAACGGTTTCTCTTAACGAATAATCACGAGTTCTTATCCATCATGATTATACTAAGGCCCAGTCCACACTATAATGATCGACTGTCAGTTTAGCACTATCCCACACACTCGACTTCACCAACCGAAGTTCGCCGACCATCGGTGTCGCGCGTAGGTTTAAGCAGTCTTTGATTGTTACCTGAAGCGGTTGGTAATTTAATTTATTCGGCTACCTTGGCCCACCAGTTTTCAAGTTCATTCATATAGCTTAGCGTCAGTTGACGCTACGAATGTTGACTCATCTCTAATTGTGAATGATATAATGTTAATAACACAGCGTTGTTGGTAGATGTAATGCTCCAAAGTTTCGACTACCGTGGGTAGTCTTTCTCAAGGCAAGTTTGATTGTAAAACAACGCTGTTTTATTAACTTTGCATCATTCACAATTAAAAACCAATACATGGTGCATCAATTTTTCAATCCACTCATTACATCATTTCGCCTCATCTCATTCACCTCCTTGCATTTATTGGAGTCGCCGTTTTGCGTCGTTGGCCCGTTTGTACTTGTGAGCTCCAGAGGGCCCCGAACTTGAGGACCAAGAAACTAATTCGTCAGGTCTCTGCCCATTGACCTTCCGCGGATGATTGGATTTTCGGTTTTTTACAAGGCGTCCAGTTTAGTTCTTTGGGTCATTGGGGCCCGCAATTCCGTCAGTGTTTCCGTTGGATCACAAAATTCTTCGATGGCGAACTGATTTATTTTCATTACTTCGTCTGTGGCGTTTTGATACATGTTTTTGACGTTAGATTAGAAATATGAATCTATGGCTTTTCCATGATATGCTTCACGTCCGGAATTTTTTTGAGGTTGGGACGGTTTCCACAGGATCACTAGGTCCCGTTACTTGGAAGGAGGACCGGAAACGGTGACTCAGAAACTGGAGGTGACATTGAACCACATAGGGTCTGGGTTCCGAAAATCTGACCTTTTTGTTGACAAGCATTTAATTCACTTGACCATCTGATACATATGTGAATATCTATTTACAGGTTACACAAAGTAGTTTCGTAGTTTCGGCCCTATTACATAGTCCTTTTTATGTTAATCTCTAAAGTTGTTTGTTGAGATAAAAATTCCGGCCTTCGAATTATTTTCACGGTCCACCAGGCTATCCGATCAGTCTCAAATGTTTGTTTATAGCATCCTTAGCGAGTAAAAGAGCAGCCTGTGGTAACCGACTTTAACGTAACCATACACTACTACGCGCACTCTGGTCTAATTTTTCTTTTATTCGGGATGACTTTTCTCTGTGGTCAATGACATTCCAAAATGGGTTACTGTCGGACCGTATATGTATGCAAATCCCAAGCAGTGGATCCTAATAGTGATATTTGCCAGTTCGTGGTAGAGAGGTTTTATGGCTTCTGTAAGATGAAGTTTGTGATGCAATTAATCATCCCAGACTGATGAACGACCGAGAGAAAATAAAAAACAGCGGTACTATTAGTTGCATAGTACATCAGAACAAACTGAGGATGCTCAAGACCGGATATGAAATTCCAGTCTTCTTCCCTTGAAATAGTCCATTTTGCCTGATGAACCTCTTCAAGATTTAATGGGAGAAGCAAATCAAAGTGCCTATAGTACCTGGTTTGTTCCGCTGTTGACTGGATCTGTCACATCTATTAGTGAATGTGAAACCGTAATTGCTCACGTCTGGTGTCAAAGTACACTTTGGTGAACCTATTTCTTCTCTCACTTGTAAAACGTTTCAAGGTTGAAAATGGCACTCAGGCGAACTTGTAATTTACAAGTGAATAATATTAATAACTTCTTATCAATCGTACATTTTTTTGTCTTACCAATGCAGTTCACTGACGAGTATCGCAAAGTGAATCCAAAATGCGAATTACCGGCGCTTTTAATAGACGGAGTTGTACTGACACAGTCGGTAAGTGGCCCCCCTTTTTCGTTCCCCTCGAACTCGGGTTTTTCACCTTGAGAAAAGCTGTCACTTCTGGAAAAGTTTAGCCTTCATCCTACTGTCACTAATTCTTACATCAGAAGAGAACCAAGTTAGAATTTAGTTTTTCTATTTAATACCAAGTTATAAATTCAGTGACAAAATCACTTCATGCAATGACGATCAAGCTGTTTTCTTGATTTCACTGAAAAAGTAACCTTAAGATTTGTATCACGTTTTCATTATCTGCTATAGCAACGAAACGAGTGACTTGCGAAAGTACGAGTAAAATGCTCTTTCATAGAGGCGCCGCCTATAGACTGGTCTGAAATGAATACTCCGTTCTCAGGTGCTCACGTGTACAGTGGGTTTCCTTGGCGATGTTCCGTCCGATGGTTCTGTGATGTAGCCATAAAAACGAAAGCACTTTGGTACAAGGGTAATGGTCGTGGACTGAACTGCTTGTAGACCACCTTTTGCGTTTGCTCATCTAGTTCTCATTCAGCAGCCATACTTGTTACGGGGCATTTATCGCAACATTTTATATAAACTAATCCAAACTGCGTCAGTCTCATTTAAACCCCCGTCTGACATGCGCGGCTACGCATGACGTTAAGATAACCTCGGTGTCCTGCTCACCTAGACTGTTGATTTCCGATCTTGGCTTTTTTCCTGTTGCTGAGCTTGTCAGCTGCTTTTGTTTGGGACGTAATGCATGTTGGTTCTGCCTTATTGGTGTCGTTCCTCGTGGAGATATTTGGTGCTGGTAGGTTGGTTATTCCCTTTCTGTTTGCCGAAGCAAGAAGTTAGACTATCGGGTTCCGTTGTTGATCGATCAGTGAGTCAGTATCACTCTGAGTACTGCTGTGCGTGCACACGAATGCGCGAATGTGCATTTGCACGAGATTACCACAACCGCGACTAAAGATGATGAAGTGTATAAAGCATCTGTCACCCCAAAAGGGTAAAAGATTCCAATGCCGGACCCACCGATCACAGGAGGTAGATGACAATTTATTGTCACCCGGCTGGGTACCACCCTCGACCCAATGAGACTTTATATTGTTCTATTCCACTCCCAATGTCAGCCTCGTGGTTTCCGGTTCTCTGTCACCGTGTAGCGCGGCGCAGCGGCTGATACGTGTCTCTTCCACTGCACTCATCCTTTGAACATTAAGAAATCACAGTTCGACGCATCACCCCTCCCCCCTCGTGAGATCCGCTATACGCGTGAGCTGCTGGGACTAGCGCATCCATTTTAGATCAGTCTGTACCCTTCGATATACTCCGATTAGCCGTCGAAGCAGTTATATTTACGGTGGCTTACGCAACACCAGGTCTTCACTTCCTTAGTTCACGTTTGAGGGTCTTGTCCACGGTGGGTCAATGTCAAAGCATCCGATCGGTAAGCAAACGGTCGCTGTTTCGATTCCGGCTCGTGGCATCAACCTTTCGATAGGCAGTGCGTAAGTGCATTTGCCATTCTATAATATTGACACTAGCTTGCAGTATGAACCAATCACAGTTTTTCCGAAGGTTATTTAACCACAACGTATGACTTTTCAACATTTGTCCGCAGTTGCTTTATTTTCCGCATATGGTTCTTCAACCTGCGTTCGTGTTCTTTCTAACTTCCCCCCGTGATACTTAAAAAAAATACCCGTTTGAGTCACGATAACACACAGTAGTAAACGAATTTGTTTTGGTGGTGTATTGTATGCACCAAAATCGCGGTCATAAAAAAGCACGGGAGCGTTGGTCGCGGTTGAGTTAAGAAACTCCAAAGAACCCCGAATCAGTGGCCACCTATGATACATGCATTAAGTTAGGCTTTAGTAATCAGTTGTCAACGTTCTACCAAAACTAAACAAGCCGATATGCGAACTGTTGGGTGTATGCGGTTGTGTGCTCATCGACGTCCTTAGCGAAGAGGTGTACTGGGCGCCCAGATTGTCTAGCTCCATCCGAAGGGCACATGAACTGAACAACCGGTTACTGGCCTTCAGTGGGTTACGTGACACTCAGGTCGGTCTGGTGCCTTGTGGGTTAGATCCTTTGGTCAGTTGCTCGATTTAGAGTCTCCTTAATGAACCCCCTACCTCGGTTTGGGCAACCGGGTTGGTATCTAACCCATATGGGAATCCTGGATCTTGATGGATGACGGGAAATGCCGAGGTGAAGAATGAAAAGCTGTCGTGTGTGGCGAGTTGTGAACATTATTTCTCCTTCTTTCCTTTTGCTACTCATCCGTTTCGTCTTTTGCCATGGTTCCAGTTGCATGTAATCTGTACACAGATTTGTGCAAAATAATGTTTATAAATCTAGCGTTCGGTACCAGTTCAAAGGATACTCTATGACAGTGTTCTAGGCTTGGTAAACTTCGTTGACTGCATTTGATAACCACTGGTCCATCATACCGTGCCCTATTTTCCGTTCCTCTCACGGACTGGTCAGAACCATGTGGAAGCAAACAGATGACGTGGCAGCATGGGATGAGAAAACGTACCACGAATTTAGTTAAAGCAGAGTGTTTAACGTCTTCGCCGCTGTAATCCAAAAGACCCACCAGCCAGTAGGCTGGGACACTGAATGACATGGCGGCTACCCGTGAACAGTGAAAATGTTGTCATTTTTCTTTGGTGAGAATGATGAAAAACATGCGGTTGTTTTGTCAGACTGTGCATCCAGTTCGTTGGTTGCTGCGACGTTTTTTCCTTTTTTCCGGTTCTATAGATCCATCCCCTGTCCCGTTTGCAAACTGACCCTTCTTATGACAACAATTAACTCTAGGTGAAATACAGCGGGTTAACCTAACTCTAACATTGAGTGATATATCGACGATGGGGCCGTCAATCCAACGGTTTATGGTTGCACCTGGTGATCATTTTTCGTTTCTTCGTTTTTCTACTGTAACTTCAGCGCTTATATTTAATGACATTGAACATGTTTGTCGCAAAAGTTTTGTCAACGTGTTCATGGATATTAAGCACTTTATCATCAACCCAGTGTTTCCAGACCACGGATTGTCTGATTCATTTAACCCCAATCTTAGTCATGAAGTCGTCAGCGAATATTGGTTCCAGCTGAGATCCTATTGCTAATCTGTTTTTGTAACGATCGATTTCCCTGTCGAATTTGAGTCGAACATTATCGCACCTTGTTGCTTTGTGTTCGTCCAGCGAGAAACCTGTGTCGATGTTGTTGTGCCAGAATAATTTCAGTTTAGTAACTTACACTGTCCACATTGAGGATGCACAAGTTGTCGCAGCGGCCCGTTTTCAGGAAGGTGTAACCGTGGCATTACATTACAGTATAATCACACCGTGGGCTTTTGTTCCCGGTAGCTTATTTCATTCATCTGTCCGTAGTTCCTCGTGTCTCTTAAAGTCTTTGCATTTTTAGTTTCTTTAGTAAATACTGGACGTGACGAACTCCACAAATAACAAGTCGTCGATGAGGTTCGTCGTTCCTGTCTCTCTTATGTAATTTTTTTCCGAGTGACGTTCTTGTAATTGTAACTGTTAGTATCGCTTCCGACCCATGTGGTCATTTTTCTTCTGAAGAGCTCTGACGCAATCCACGAGTAATCCACACAGCGGCTTGTCAATAGCTACATTCATACGTCTTCTGGGAGCCCTCGGTTTAAACTCCGTTCTTCACAGTTGTTTATGTGTGCTCGTCTAATATTTTCGTCGATCCCTACCAGTCACTGCCTTAATAGGGCGACTGTCCTATTTGTTGAACGATTTCTATTCGCAGTCCTGTGCATCCAAAAACCAGCCGTACGGTCTGAATATTTTTTTCTAAGTGCACGAAACTCACTGAATTGCGTTATGTCAGAACTGCTTTCCGAAATTTCATCTTACTCGCATCCGAGTGTTTACGGTTATTTGACTCGACGGCAACTTTCGTCTTATCTAGGTTCATTCGATGAATTTTTGTTCACACAGATGATAGGATGTCAGCAATAGTTCCTGCATCGACAGTGGTAATATCCATTTTACTTTTGCAGATTACAGTTGTTTGGCCCTGCTTGAGAGGCACACTCATGTAGGAGACTGGCGACCGTTCAATAGGCGACGGCGTTCGCCATCCGTATATTGCGATTCTAGGAAAATCATGTTCAATCTACCCACCTTCTCTGAATGTTTATTTCTAAGTGATACGTTCGTTCCCAAGACTACGATGCCTTCGTATCGTATTTACTTACATCCATTTTTTCGTGCAAATTGCAATTTTTCAACAGCCAGTTAACAGCCTCTGTTAATTTTAACGGGTCTTATCGTCAAGGGGCGGTAAACGCTTGAAAAGCGTTTCTAGGTGTACTGCTCTTTTGGTGTACAGAAAATCCACGAATGTTCCTATTGCTTTGATTTATTGGCTAACTTGGAATAAGGCACCCTTAGTTCTGATAATTTAAGCGCATCTCCACTTCAAATGGTTGTACTCTTCAAGTTTGACCGGACAGCAACTGGTTCAGGTCGATTAATTTCACTTCGGGTAGAGGTATCTGAGTGAGTGTTACTTTGAAGCCGTTAATGCCAAATTAAAAATAGTTCGAAATTCTCGCTGAAGTCTTTGCCCTGGACAATCTGACCCACGGTAAAAACTGCTTTTAATTCTTCGCGAGAACATCATCGAATCCCCCAAGGAAAGACTTCTATTCTGCTAAAGTGGACTTAGTTATGCTTCCTTTTTATTAGTGCTTTAAGTATTGATGTCTTTGAACCTAATCGAAGGAAATAGTTAGGAACTTTCTGGTTCTGTTAGTACTCGTGTTGTATATCATAAACCGTCTCTACGGTGATCCGTTGAATCGGATCTGTTTATGCTTTCTCCCGCGCTTCCGCACATTCAGCTTCCCATAATAGAATATTTAGAGGAGACTCGAGGATCGAGAGGTGTGCCTCTGTTGCCCAAGGACCCCGTCAAACGAGCGCATGTTCGGCGATTATCAGAAATAATCAATTCTGGAATTCAGCCAATGCAAAATCGGTCCGTGATGCGTGAACTACCACCTGAAGTGGATAGAGACAAATGGGCTGGAATATGGATAAGTCGGGGATTTCGAGGTGAGTTCAGTGCTCTTCTGAATGGCTGAGTCATCTCAGTTTGCTAATGGAATCTATGATAATCTATTGGAACCAATTTTTATTCAGTCACCAAGTTTGCATTTCAGTGACTGTGCTGACGAGTGAAGGAATTGCAATTCATGTCCTTGTAAAAATCCACATAATTACAAAAAAGGTAATTACATGTCTTGTTGATTGCACACCATGATATGATGAATGCCAGTGCATGATTGTTTTATAACAGTACGGTCATTTTTAGTCAGGATAATGTAAAAAAAACAGTGTATCACATGCTCTTCGGGGAGGAAATGGGTAGGATCATGGAGAAAATTCGACGCTAACTTTAACTATTGATGATTTTTAAAAATGATACAAGGAATACAAGATTGGCGTATCACTTCGGCAACAATGGAATTACAGAAGGAAGTAAAATGAGATTTTAGCACGGGTTGTTTCCGTTCAGGGTTTGCAACCAATATGCCTGCAATGATGTGCTCGGGTTGTTTGCTATCTCAAGACAGCATCTACTCAGAAGTGAAAAGCTACGGAAGTGGTGAGGGATCAACTGAAAGATGGTAAGTTGAAAAGCTATGTATAAAATAACTGATTTTGAATGCAACATTACTGACTGCAGCAGTCAGCCATATCACCCATCGTTTCCGACCATTACTTTGAAAGTTCTCCTGAACCCCAACTGGGCAGTCTAACAACACTTGCGTGAGCCAATTCGCTGATCAAGGTTTTCATGTTTTTACCCGTTTCATCGACTGACCACTTCGAACCATCTTTCAACCAACACTTGCTTCGGATAATCGTATGTAACTAGGTGGGCACTCTGTGGGCATGCGCAAAACATTACCGAGTCACCTTAGTGGATTCGTATTCAGTGGCTTTTCTAAGAGCTGAACCCGGTAGGCCAGGAGCTTGCGTCCAATCTGTGAGTCACTGACAAATTTTTCCTACCATATTCTACCAATCATGCAAAAACAACGGTGGTCAATCACCGAAATTCTTCGGACATCTACTGTCAGCGGTAATGTTTCCCAGTAGCATAGCAGAACGACCTTACCGCTGCTATGTACACCCGACCTTTGATCGATAGCCGGATGCCACGCATATGTTCCGGATGCCTTAGTTATTCGAGTCTTCTGTTTGCGCTAATACGTTTCATCCGATGTGCGACTACCTGATAGGATGGAGTAATTAAACCGAAGTCTTCCTTTACCAGGTTCGATTTCGAACCAGTTCAGTCGTGCAACAGCAGTTAACTTCGAGGATGCAAGACGACTACCAAACGTAGTTACATTCTGCTGGCGTCGTAATTTATGACCTGACGCGTCGCGTTGTGACATCCTGAATTTCCACTCAGTTTCTTCGCCCTCTTGAAGCGCGCCCTAAATCCAGGGAGGCGAAGAAGACGAGGCGACATTTACAGCGTCAACCGACGCTAAGCTATATGAATGAACTTGAAAACTGGTGGGCCAAGGTAGCCGAATAAATTGAATTACCAACCGCTTCAAGTAACAATCAAAGACGCTGAACGATGATGATGATGATGATGATGATGATGAACTGCTTAAACCTACGCGCGACACCGATGGTCGGCGAACTTCGGTTAGTGAATTCGTGCGCGATAGAAATGAGGAGCTCATCCAAGGTAGACAACAAACGCTGGACCGTTGGGCTGTGCATTTCAAGGATCGGTTTAGCTGGCCACACGTTAACGTATTTAGTCCGACGTCTGCGGCTGAGAATCATTGGGATGTCTTTTGACCCCGCCCAACGGAATTGGAAGTAGAGTCGAATATTGGACTTCCGAAGAGTGGGGAAGCGGCCGTTCCCGAAGAACTTTGCTCAGATCATTTTAAAGCTGGGTGGAGAACGTTTCTTAATCTTCTGTGCTGTTTGCCATCACTATTGTGCATACCTTTGGTTGCTTGAGGGTATTCGCGGTGAATCCTATCAAGTTCTAATTCGATTAACGAAATAGTAGCGTTTGACAAGTGTCCCATCTCTTCATTCTTGTTCAACTTCGTCACTGGCCAAGTAACAGGAAATGCTTTAGGATGCCTCCGGGATGTAGGAGTGTTATGTTGCCTGGTTTGGTTGGTCTGATGGCACATCAGCTGAAGCAACACAAGACACAAGTTACGCACAGTAAAGCACGAATATCCCAAGAAGCACCAGCCTGTCAGTCTAGTAGGACAGCGAAACACAACACACAGAGGGTTGGAGATTCACAAAAAAAGTTCGGCCTCAACGACTCAACGGCCCGTAGTCGCACAACGATATGGGAACAGAATCTGTGCTCGCCTTGAATGAAGCAGTCCAACAACGGAACAATAAGTCGCGCGAAAATTACTAACACAGCTAGCTCAAGCCCGCCAGCGGAATGAGAGAAGACGAACACAAGAGTACTTCGCCCAGCGCGTTTATTGTGACGCGCCACCAACACTCACGCTCCAGAATTCAAGTCGGGCTCTATTCATTTTATATGTTTGTGTGGTGCGCTTGATTCGAGTGTGTGGACTAAGCCAAGCTCACAGGAACGCGGCTTTTGTGAATCTGTTTCGCGTGAACCATATAAAAAAAATTTCATCAATCCGCGCCAATTATTTAAAAATAACCCAGTTCAATTTCGAGGTGAATAAATATTGAAACACCAGTATTTCTTTTAGAAAAATTATAATAGCAGGAATGAAATCTGCGGTTCCAAATCCTTGGGATGGTCATCGGCCATAACAAGGAGTCGAACTGGGGAAAGTGGGAAGATAAGCTATGTGACCTAGAATTACCGAGTATAGACGTCTGGTTTGCCTATTTGAATCTGCCGACCAGTGCTTAGCATGTGCAGCTGGAACAGATTCTTCTGGAGGTTTGGTAGCTCCGGTTTGGCATGTGTTTTGCACCTTTCAAACTGCAAAAATGGCCGTTACAGAACTTGGAAGACATTAGTGTGACTGAACTTTGCTACTAAAGTGAAGAGGGAAACTATTGGGGTTGTTGGATCCGTATTCACCTACCTTGTAGCTGCGTCTCAGAAACGATTGGTAGCTTCGGATTGAGGTAATGATAATGCGTGTATATCTCAGGCCTCGTGCTGCTGTTACGCTGGACTGGGTATAAACACTTGTTGGCGGTCGGTTCTGATATTTCACTGAAGTGGAATAGCTCGTGGTGTATCGTGCCTTGCAGGCCTGTTCAGTTCTTTGTGTGTGTGCCGAGCTTGAATGCGTTCCCAGATGTTACTTACTGGAGTTTTAATCATCGAATGTCTTATGTAGTTATATGTTGGGAATGGGTGATAGTAAGTCTGGTGCAGTAATTGTAGCGGTATATGACGTGTATAGTATGGCATTGGTTCTGGACAACTACCTTATCTCAAACGTGAAATCTAGAACTAATCATTATTGGTTGGGTCACCCGGTGTTGACGTATGGCATTGAGACATATCTTTTACCACTGTTCCGTGTTATCAGTTTGGCGTTACCGTCACTGAAAGGAGGAAGCCGTGTGGAGTTCAACGGATGACGTTCAGCGCTCGAACTGGAAAAGTAAACTTGGTAAAGCGCGGCGTCTCGGCCATTCTTTCGTGTTCTGGATCCGAAATACTCGTTAGCTAGCTAGCCGGAAACACTACAGGATATGGCAAATCGGAACTTGAATGGTGTCGACGTTCCCATGTTTCTCTTCCCGTTCGAATGGAATGAATGAAAATTTACCTACGGCGGTACTGGTTTTCACAGTTCCCTCCTTGTGCCGTTTCTCTTTTCCTCCGCATATCTGTCCACTCCCTGTTCTCTTTGCATATTTTTTTTACTTCTGAAACACTGTTACTACTGTTGGGAGAAATCTACTGTGCAATTAGCGGTGGATCTTGCCTTGCTGTTTAACTCGCGACCTCGTCTAATGGATAATTGAACGTATCTGTAACAGTATAATATGTGTTGAACCGTTAGCGGATCGGAAACTGGTTTGGTTTCTTTAAAGCAATCGGGCTCCCTTATTCGCGAATAATAGTCACCGGAAGATAATACCCGTGATCGCTTTGGATCTTTAAACAAGTACCTGTCATCTTTTTTGAAATCTATACACGCATATATGCACATCAGCCTTTAAAAAGCGTTTCATTTCCCAGATTGATTTCACAAACGAACCGCGAATTCAGATAAAGATTTTATAACGGAGGAAATGTGGTGAGCGATTACGTGAGTAATAAATCCTAAAAAAGCTTTATTCGCTTCCTTCAATTTCATAATCAGTCGTTTCTTTTCTCGCAACGGTCCTCTGCATCAAGGGGCTTTTCTGAGTTGCATTCGTCTTAAGTCCTACAAAATACTGGGGTAGCAGCACGGCGATTGTTCTCCTCATCTTGGTTGGTGATGTAAGGTTTTCGGTCTAACTTTCATACTCTGTGAGCCGGATCTCATTGAAATCAGCAACGTAAGCTAAGACCAATACAAGCTTCCGAAAGCATTGGGTGATTAATCTGTCAGCCGGAAGAAACACTAGAGCTCAGTCACTTGTCTTCAGTTACCATATCCTTCAATAATTATGAATAGTTTGTATTTGTTGCCAGTGATCCGTCAGCACTTTTAAACCCATGCACCGTTCGTTGTGATTTTTCAGCTTTAGAAAAGGAGTTGGAGACCCTTGCTGGAAGATATTGCGTTGGTGACGAATTGTCGATGGCCGATCTTTGTTTGGCGCCGCAGGTTTACAACGCTCACCGGTAGGTGTTTGAAATTAATCTTCCAAGTTATTTATGTCAGCTTGATAACCCACGTTTTCATTGCATTGTATTCATGAATTCTATCCTGGTATCGCCTTTATCTATTGGCAGTTTATCGATAAGAGTCATGCAAATGGTGTTTGTAAACCATAGAAGTCACATCTGTGCACGTGTGTACCATCGGGCTATTGTTGACAAGCTGAAGATTGTTGAACTCGCCTCCAAATTTCCAAGGGTGAATGAAAATCTCATTTCCAACGTTGGCGTTTTAAGCCGTAGTTAAATTTTTTCCGGAACTCACCATGAGTTAGTGGCGAAATCATCAGACCTCAGCCACCTATTTCCAACCCAGACACGCACTCGCATATACAACACGGTCGCCGACGAGTTATTCAAATGAAAATAGGCGGTTCGGTTGACACATCATCGAATGAACGAAGATGAACCAAAGGCACACAAATCCATGGTTCGATTTACGGGGGGCAGGGGGCGGGGGACACTGTTACTCCAGTTGGCCATATGCTGTTATAGATAATGACCAGTCTAGTGTTTTTGGTGTCGCATAGTTTAGTTCTATTATTAGTTTTCTACAAAATCCTATACTTTTGGTGATATTTTCGTAATTGACTTCGTTTTATATGGCCCCAAGAAGAAGATTAACAAAATCTCGCTCTATGATTGATTGTTTCCTCTATCGGCTAAGATCACCGTACAAAATTATATAAATGATAGAGCCCACATAACTTGTGACCTGTACTGATGGGTCACCAATAAACGTCCCGGTATGTGCTGTGTTAGTCTCCTCTATCGCTAGCGGGTTGGGCTAGCCGTTCAAGTTCCGCACTCTTTTTCTATGTGACTGCCGATTCAAAGGAGCATTGAGACTGTCCCATTCCGTTCTGCGACTGTGGGACTTGGAGTGTCAAGCTCGTATCATCGTGTCTCCAGCTTCCGTGTGTGTGTTAGTGTCCTGCTGGGCCGTAGTTTTTGTAGTATTGTGCATATGGGGAGTGCGCAGCGCCGCTTCATCTAATTTGTTTCTGCGCCAAGGCATCCGATCATATCTATGTGACGTCTTGTACTTAAGTGGTGTGTGTTGATCAACCCAACTGGGAAACGCAACATATGTCGACTCGTAAAAGGTGTTGAATGTTATGTCAACTAAACTAATGTTGCACTTTAGGATAGTAGAAAGACCTTTAGCAATCACTAAGACAGATGCTAAGTATTTCCGACCCCAAACTGACGGAATGTCAGTTGGTCGATAGTTCCGAGTTTTTCACAACTTCGAAGGTAAATACACGTAAACGACACTTATTAGAAGATAAAGTTGATGTCTTCGGGTGTTGAAACTAGAGCGGCGTCGACAACAAGGCATACCAAGAGAGCTGGGTTTTTAGTCTTCCGTAAAAAAATTAAAATGAAATAGATTTAAGTACTGAAAACCGAGTTAACATTTTTTGTGATCAAGCAACTGACCACATCAAACTACCAACGAACTTCTTAGTGCTCGGTTAAAACAATTTGTTCACGAATTTTGCGCAGCTTAATCCAGTAGGCTGCAGGTCGTTACAAGTCAGCAGTTCAGCCGCGCGCACTATCGTAATCAGTTTTTATTTTGCTAGTATTTGAATCAGTTATGTTCCCATAAACTGGCTAACGCAAGCCGTCACAGAACAACTGCACTTAGCCGTGGTGTGAGGGCCTGCTTGCCTCCTTGACTCAACGAGTTATACAGGTTGGCTTATCTTAAGCCGAATATTCAGTCATGTCTGGAAAGTCAACGGGTAGAGACCTGACGGAGTAGTTTCCAAGTCGGAGTTGATTTGAGCTGGCAACTCGATCGGAGAATTTGTTGATGATTGGTTGATCCAAGTGGGTGGGCTTCCACTCAGCTATACCCCGCTACCTTGCGGACAGGTTCTTGTTAGAACCAAAGGTTTTGACTGAGAATCCTAGTCGTTTTCCTGCTTAGTGATAAGACTACCTAGCCGTCTTCTTCCAAAATCGAAAGAATTTTCATGATGCATCGGTCGTCTTGTAGGATACTCAGGACCGCGCTGGCCGTTGCACTTGGGTAATGATAAGTTTGCTACTGCTCCGAGTTCCCCTGCTGGATTACCGTCCCACTGCCTTGTGGTAAGACTTGAGTCGAAGGCTCTGATTAGTGCTCCCAAAGAAAAACTTTTTTAAAGACGTGAGGTTGGAGGTAGCCGTGAATATTGGATCACGCCGAACACTTCTAGCGATCGTTTGATCGCGGTACATAGGAAGCCTTTCTAGACTTTTGTTCGTTCTGAGGTGTAGGTCGCAAGGTTGCACGGCAAGGATTGCATCTCTAGCGATGTAGTCCCGATGGCCAAAATGGTAGAGAAAAGGGGAGAGAGGAATAGTTTTTTACGCGGTCGGACTTGACCTGAGTTTTTACCCCAAAATGGCATAAGGTAGGTGAACCAGGTGGACTATAGGCGGCATGGCTTCTACGCAGGGATGATTGCCAGGTGATTGTACATTGGAGGAGACAAGAACTAACTGAAAGATCAGGTTGACGACACGTAGAAGAGGATTCCTGAGAACTGGAGTGATGCGGTGAGCTGGGTGCGGATTTGTCAGAAGGTGGGTGACCTCATGGTGAAAGCCAGCAGAGACATTAGTATAGCTAAGCATTAGAGCAATTTCTAATAATCGCGAAAGGTGTTTGCGCGAGAACCAAGCTGGTTTCCGTCGCGGTCGTGATTGTCCTAACGTAGGAGGTTGTTCACGGTTGCTGGGCAAATACTTGGAAATGAGTAGTATTCGGCGGGACTCACCAGGGGATTTTTGTTTTTCTTGATTCGAAAACGGTGCTCGACTCAGGGTCGAATCGTGCGAGGTCTTTGGCGACTTGTCCCTCCCCTGAAGAGTGTCAGAGAAATTTATTATCAACTCATCCGAATGGTTCCAGTGCGAGCAAACGAAGGCCGAGTGTCCGTTTGTTTTCACACTGGAATTACCAGCGAGAAGTGGTGTTGCGAGTCAAGGTTCCCTCTGTGTCACTTCTTACCGCATTATTCGAACTTGGTCATGAGATGGGCATATGAGAGGATAATTTGCCTTCAGTCCCACGTATGAGAGAGGAAGTAGTGGGAGGAGCGTGTAGTAGGTATAGGTTCCAGCACGGGGGAATTCATGCGATACTTGAAGGTATGGTGGGCGCGCAGGCGTTTGTGCTGGCTGAGTGAAAGAAGGTCAAGTAAGTTTGTCGGGCGTCTTCTCAAGTCGTTGTTGAAACGGTACGTGAAAGTTATATGTGGCACCTTTTGCGCCTTCGGAAGATGTAAGATGGCTGTTGCGATCAGGACAGCCAACCTTGTTTCTGTTTGGGAGAAACAAGACTGGGGGTTGAAATAAATGTGATCGTAGTTTACTTGGGTAACTATTTCTCACCCGGTGGTCGAATATCGGAAAGAGTGTCTGTGCCGCGAGTAGTAGGAAGGCCCATTGTTTGCTATGCTAATTTGAAGCCGCTAGTAAATATCTCTTTTGTCCTCCGAGTTATGCCAGGATCAGAAGTCGACTATACACGGACACAGTAAGGTCCGGTAGTGTTTCTTCCAGCAGTTGCCCAAACATACCTGTTGAGAGCCGGTAAGATTGGGACGGCGGGTGTAACTGGTGGCTAAGGTCCATTCTTTAGAATAGGCACTGGATGTCAAATTGATGTTAAGAGTGGGGTTGGGAGCAGGGTTGTTGGCGCGATATGCTCATATAGAGACGGTGACGTGCCTCGTTGTACTTAGTGTTTGAGATGATTGGAAAGATTGTTTCGGGGGTGACAGTCAGGCTGAATGAGGAAAGAAGTATGAACTTTAATCGTGGTGCTGGCGGTCGTGGTAGGTGTCTTTGTGGTGGAGGTGTTTGGGTGATCGGTTGTTGTGGGATGCGCGAGAGTTCCCGCGAAAGGCCGTTGGTGAATATTTTGGAGGTTGACGACAATGGGTGAGATTGGAGCTCAGCTTGTGGAGTGTTAGGCGTTCAGTCATTTTGTGTAGTTAGATTTGTTTGTGGTGTCTTTTAGTGCCTTGGTGCGATGAACTGTTGCGTAAGTGTTGTTGTTTTCTTTTCGATATTCTTTCGTAGCGTGGGTGGGTTTGTTGTGTCATGTTTTTTTGTTTGATGTTTTGCGTGGTCAAATGGATGCGTGTTAAGATGTGATGGTGGGTGGTAGCTATTTGTGTGTAGGATTTTGTCTGTTGCATCGGATGTTGGTGTATTGTATTAGTATCACAGTTGCGTGATATGGTTGTCTGATAGAAGCTGGATAGCTGGAGAGAAGTTTATTTTGGGTCGACAGTTTTTCGGGGATGAAGCAGTTGGGACTAGCGTTATTGGCCATGTTGACCGATTTTCTTTGTTCTCTTTGTTGATTTTTCACTTGTGTATGTTGTGTTTCTTGCGTGTGTTGCTATTTCCGTTTTCTCTTGGTATGGTCTGTGGTTTTTGATTTCATATTGCATCTGATTGTTTCTACAGCCTTGGTTCTTTGATTTAATTATTTTTGTGTGGTGTTGTTACTCCTGATGTGGACGCGTCGTAGCGTGTGTGTCTGGTTTACTTGTGTGAATAATGGTTTTATATGATGGAGGGATATATCTCCATCTGCTCAGTTGTGGGGGTGGGTGGTGTGCTCTGTGTTTTTAATTTCTCTCTCTTG
>LUCM01010262.1:60725-76860 GCA_008360955.1 Fasciolopsis buskii | reverse complement strand
TGTTTTCCCCTTCGTTGTTAGCCCACCACAAAAATCACAATGGATTTTGAACTCTTCTCTTAATCTACATCTGCAGGGACATTTCTCTTATATCCTACGGTATGGCGATTTTACCAGATCCGAGGTAACACGAAACCCCGCTCTGTGGTAGTGTCCGTTCTGGCCGTTGCAGCAGCCGGCCTTTAAGTGACATTCTTTGAACCTTCACTGCGCAACCACAGACCACGAAATGTTTTTCGAATTCTATGATAGTCATCATGAAATAATGACAAAAATGCCATATATTTTTCTCTTAATTTAGATACGCGGAGTATTTCTGAGTACCCTATGGGGCTACGCGAACAAAAATGCACTTGCCGGTCTTGGCAATGGTATAAGTGGTTCTACCAGTTCCCCCCTAAACTTCCGGCTTAATACAATCAATAGCGCTCACTGAAATGAGCTGCAAGCACACTAGATAAGCAACCCCGAGCCGATTCCCGCATATCCTGCTCACTGTTTAGGAAGTTGGATAATTTGTAGACTGGTGGTTTTGTGTATACCGTTCCAATATCAAAGTCTTTTCCGACCCACTGTCATAAAAAGGCCGCCTTTTTATTGCTCCCGTAGTAAATGTCTACTTCTACAACGACGCTGCCCAGTCGAACTGGCTTTTGATAGCCAGAGAACGGTAACAGACCACACCGTTATTTGGCATGAGTTGAATGGGATCCAACCTTGCCTGGCGGAGTAATTTGTGATGTCCACCCAGACAACCTTCCCATCTGCAACGGAGTTTTACCTTTCGGTGGCATGGTGAGACCAGTCAAAATAGCTGAAGCGGGCCCCGATGTGTTTTCTCACGCGACGTAGGCCATTCCCGGAGACCTTCACAAACTTCTGGCAGCCTGGAAGCTAGTGATCCTTGCCGCAAAACTTTCAGTCCTAAAGGGCCACGGCGCCACTCAAAATCACTTGTCAGCCAGCCAGAGGTGGGATTCTTCTGTGGTCTTTTGCAGTACGTTGGGGCTGACTAAGAGGTGGCTTTGCTTGTTTAGTACTGTCTTAGGAAAGGCGACCAAATATAGTGTCCGCCATTCTTGTCCGTAATCCAGAAAAAGTGGTTTCACAATCACCCCGACTTGTAGATTTTGCCTTCCGTACCAGCGGCTCTCCGAATGCAGAAGACAACGGACAATTTCTTTTGACTCATGCACTGCATCCCAAACGGGACCTATATCAATGTTGTTCGAACCGCTTGCTAGTGCAGGTGCTATTTTGCAGCTGTTAAGATGCACCTGGCGTGGTGGATCACACTTTCTGCATTCAACTCTAAAAGTTCCTACAAATTAGACTATCTATCACATCCATTCATATCCAATAGTGACGACTTCAGCAAATACGTATTACTCCTCATTTTGCTATGCATTCAAATATATTGGCTTTCAGCCGGCTGTTGTCTTCCCGGGTTGCTAGTCCACCTAATCACTGTCAAACAAAATACGCGGATCAAGACTGCTGGCTGTTGCGGTGCCTCATTGCTCTTCAAAATCTCGATATTTTGTTCCGATTACAGAATGATATCTGTCAATTCGGTGAGACATTAATGTTAACCTGGTGGTCTCGTTTCACAGTAACACTACATAAGAAATCCATCACCCCAATACTGTTTATGCATTCTTCATCTTACCTGCTCAGATTTTTAATAACTTGACGTTAGACATTTCCCATCCAGCCCCTCTTGTTGCTCCTAACTGCAGCCTCCAGCGTATCTGTACGCCAAATTAACGCCAATAAGGCGCGTGTTTTACGTTGTATTTTGCTTTTGTTCCTGCGTTCTTTTCCTCCTGGTTGATTTTAATGTGTGCGATATTATCTTATTGTCGTCATGTTCGGATCTTTCATCCACTCTCCCCACCTTCTGGTTGCATGAGGAGGATTTCCTGTCCAGAAACCCTGCCTTATTTCATTGTTATCTGCTGCATCTTAATAGCAACGCTGTTTGTTAATCCATTTAACTTCCGAACATTTGGCCGCAACTCAAAATTCGTCACTGATTTACAGCCGAATTTCACGAATTTGATTTTCGCTACTGTTTGCGTAACCAAGCACTGATGTTCTGTTGACAAAATCCCTACTTTTCTCACTTTGCGGTCATATAACCCTCCTCACAGGGAATAAGTCATGTAATCCTTGATTTTTGCATCAAGCAAACCGCCCCTCCATTCATGGTTATGACCCAGTTAGCAAACGACGAACCTAATGTGGCGTAATCGCTGAATCTCTCCGGAAGCTGCCGTCCGGTCGATGGATTTGAAAATCCTTTTCGCACTGCGCACCAACTTTGCTGCGGAACCTGTCGCACTCAGCTCTAGGCGCAGTAGCTTCATTGACTTCAGGTGCCGCTTCCGAAAGAAATCGGTGACAATCGTTCGTTGGAAAATATCACTGGGCGTGGGGTTCCGCAAACCAACTTGTAACCCCACTACCTATGTTGCAACAAGTTAACCAGGGTCTACTTACACGCAGTTATGCGGACAAGACAAAGAGGATTCTGGACGGAATGAGCCTACTTGAGTATCTAAAGCAGTGCGATAAAAACTGGAAGTCGCGAGTGTTTGACTATTCTGCTTTAAAGGAACATAATTTCTACTGATGACGACCGCTATTAACAAAGGTAGCGTTCGATTGAGTGTGGCTTGGAACGTGAACGAAAGCAGTCTTTTTAAAGGTGCGGGTATGCTAAAGGATACAAAAAACTGGAGCAAAATGATGGATTATTTGGAGCATCTTGCATGATATTTGGTAGAGTTGACCATCAAAACCCTACGGTGGGTTGCGGCCGTACCACTACTTAAAAATGCCGCAGGCTTTCATTGTCTTGACTGGTTAATCCTACCGAAAATAGATAATGAACCACCGGATAGTCATGCACGGCACTGGATGCTACTTATATAGCAACGAAAACGGTCAAGCTCTATTGATCAGTAAAGAATCCTAGTTCGCTTTAGTAAATGATTTCCATCGACCAAACACGTTCACACCGGGCGCAAACTGAAATTGATTGCCGTAAGAGCTAGTGACCCAAGTCCACTGACAGTTTGATCCTACGACTGCACCACCTACAGGGTAAATTAGGAACAGGCCAGCGGACATCATATCTACGGTTCCACGTCTCATTCATGCGTGGTATCACGCAGGCAGTCCGCAAGTGCTAGTGCTAAACTCTACATGGCGAATGCATGTAATTACACCATGGCGCAAGCAGTCCTGGGAGAGATCACAGAGATCCTAATTACATTGCCTTGCTAAAAAGCATGGATAAGATGTTAGCAGCAGTCGCCGTTAATTCGCTTTTATACCTTGTTGCACGTTTTGGGGATCCCATTTAAAGTTCAGATTAGAAAGGCCGCCAGACAAGCATTCCATACCCCGGATCTGCATGAAGGCATGGACCACATAGTCGCGTTCGTGGGTGCTTTGACTGCGTCGGTCATCAGGTGAGAACATAAGCGTCTCGAGAAACGGTTTCTGTGCCGTGAGCATGCCAAAGGCCGGGCAAAGGCTGTCTCCATTTTGGCTTTCACATATTTTTCGTATCACAACTGATTTCTTCCAGTTAGTGTATGCTTTTCTGGAGCCTCGTGTTAATTCGACACTGCAACACCTACGTAATTTCTCCGGGAAACCTGCATGTTACGGCCCATAGTCGAGACGGATGGCACTAGGAACTTAAGGCTGAACTGTGCTTTCAAGTCATCAATGTACTATACTCCATTCAATCGTTCATCCATAAACCAAATTCAACATTCTGGCAGGTTGCTCCCAGGGAAGAATAAAATGACCGAGGGCATCAACGGTAATCAGATGCTGGTATCTTCTGAGCCGAAAACAATGCACTGCATAGCACTTGTTCCAACAGACTAATCACAAAATCATACAGATACTGAATGCATTCCAGAGCAGCAAATAACACACAAAAGAAAATGACCACTTATGCAAGGCGGAAAACAGATTTCACATAATTTGCAAAATAAGAGAGGTAACTTAGCACATAATACCATCAGCAATCTCTTTCCAGGCAGCAAAGTTTGCGTGCGTCTTTTCAAAGCACCAACCAGAAGATCTTTCAAGGGGACATCTTCATTTTGTGAAATCTCGTTTGTCGTTCCCAGCGGACACCGGAACCCAAGAAAGCACTCCGACGTTACCAATAGCATATCGACCCCTTCCAGATTCCCACTCATTTCATGGTACTTGGATCTTTCAAGCAGCAGCACCATGCACTTACTGCCTCATGTTTCCCGGAACCATTAGCTGGCACTAGAATCCCTCCCTACGAACGTAATCCGGATTGCTTGGGTGCAGACCAATCTAGAAAGTTAAGCCTCCTTTCGATGGCAAAACTTCATTAACCGGCGTACATGCAAAACAGTGCAAAACGTCCTTCCGACTGATCGAAAAATATTTCTCCAGGTTTATTCTCCGTGGCTTACTCTCGGAGATTACAAGCCTACTATAACATCCTTAAACAAAAGCTTTCCTAATTTAGGCCGCTAAAGTTTTCGTACAAAAGACGTAAGTTTATTTGGATTCCCTGTCGAAATCTCATAACCAAAAGGTAATATGCATTGGACAACGCAATGTCAGCGTTGATAGATACTGTGTCGCCATTAAATTTGATATTCAATGAAACTGTAACGGTTCGTACATGGTTAAAGTCAGACAAAGAATTTACATCAAGACTCAAATCGAGAGGAACAAAACATATCTAAGGGGCGGCAAGAGCGATTGATACCATCGAGAAATGCACTTATCAAACACTTAAATGGGCAATCCGTTTACTCCGTTCCACACGAAGTTGGAATACTAACCGATGATGATCTACGCATGTATGGGTCTGGAATAAGGCCTATCATGAAGCAGTGTAAGCGACGATCCTTTATCTCACCGAGGCAGTGTGGCTTGCCTCTAACAGTGTAACATCTAAAAGTGTTGAAGCTGTTTATTCTTGCCCCAAGATCCCAGAGCGATCTCTGGCGGCGTCCCCAACCTGATATCCGAATCACATGAGCCCTATTCCAAAAGCAGCTCCAAGGTCATCTGAACTTTACCTCGCTACTTTCACCCAACCCCGCTAGTCTTTACTTTGTCATCTACCTTTCATTCCAGGTGCGGCCTTAAAGAGCCTCCAATGCCAAATCCAATACTATGTAGTGAAACGTAAGCAGCTTCATCTTGTTATTCCAAAGGAAAGGGTTTGGAGCATAGGCGCCGTAGTTACTTCACTCGTGCATACATCTACACTCACACCTGAAAGAATGCGATTAGAGCACCAATTCACAAACTGGTAGCAAGCTCCTCCCATCACCCATGGACTGGTTAGCCTCACCACTGCCCTGGCCAAATCTTTAAGCATTCTATTGTTTTCCATCCACAGAAATAACATTGTTTTCCCATCCCAAGGCGGCTCTTCCAGGAGAGGCCAAGCACCAAAAATCTACGGACTGTCGGACATTGTCTCACCAAAGCATTTAAGGACAGAAAGATTTCACCCGCCGCATTTAGAGGCATCGCGAAAGCCCCCGACAGGGTTACCCGTGCCGTGCTGCTATTCGGGCTTCAGCAATGTGGTATCTCATGCCTTCTGTTGGATTTACTACATAGCTTTTTTACTGGCCACAATATTTTCGTAAAGGTGATTGATGCCATCTGTTAGCCGTCGCCAGCCACCATGGAGTCCCGCGAGGCTCACTGCTTGATCCTTTATTATTTCTGTCCGCTTTCAACGGCCTCCTATTGTTCCTTTTGTCTTGCATTGCGATGTATGCGGATGATGTGACCATACAATGTAAAGATGACAGTCTCTTCCCGCATGCTCTAAATGACGCCAAGTATAGACCAATCGATTGAAACCTTCCCAATCTTCCAATTACACATGAGCCGCCATGTTATCTGCTAAGTTATCTGATCGATCCCTCTTCACTGACCTAAACAACATCCAACCTAGAGTTCATCACGACAAGATATCAAGGTTTTGACCAAATTGCCGCCCATCCTTCTCCCGTTTTTCACAACCCGCCAGCAAAACAACCATTCAGTTCTTAAACCTGATCTCGCTATCCTTCCCAGGAATCTCACCAGAGGACCTCCTCGACCTGCTATGGCGGGCATATTTGTTGGCTGTAGCCTTACGGCAGCCAAGTAGTGCACTCTAGGCATCTGAGACCGGCGGTGCCCAGAAGAGATAACATGGGGTATCTGCAAAACGGGGCGAGGAATTTATCCCCCTCTTATACACCTCCTCTACGGTACTTTGATTCAAATCTCTCACAGGTGAACATTATCAGGAGGGGAATATTTTTGTTATTGAAACTTTCATATAAAGCACGGCGCCAAAGCTTTCATTCCCAGCCAGCCATCTTTTTCAGAGACCATTGCAGACAAACATCTATGTCTGTGCCTGTCAGCCACATGCAACTAACGTCTTCGCCCGCACAGCAATCTCTTTAGAGTTATCTACCAAAACAGGCCGCCTATTTGCAAATTAAATCAAAAATCGAAACTAATCTTAGCATCTATTTGTGCCTCACCCGGCCACATTCCCCCTAAGAAATTACTTCCTCATATCTGTAGCACCTACGTCCTACTCATCATGGCAAAGCCCTTAAACTAACTACAATGAGGGCCATCCCTTTTGTTTCAAACCTGCTTTGTCAATAGGGATATTTGTAAGAGACAACAGGAACAACCTTAGTCTGTTGTGGTCGCCCATTAGGACTTAAACCTTTGATTCTTCAAAATGCAAAAACGGAATTTTCGCTCAACCTGTTAACTTGCTGATTTGGCGGGATTTCTTCAAACGATGTTTTAGTAGACAATAGTTAATTGCTGGTTAATATTGCTGGGGGGTTAAACATTAGGAGTCTTTTATGCAATGCCCACCGTGTTCTTGCCAGTTTGATAAACATAAAATTATCATACGCAAAACACTCGACGTTTGCAATCGCCTTTAGCTACACCTAGTTTCCACATGTAAACACTGTGGTCACTTTCGTATCGCGGATACCACTATAAGAAAAGAATCGCGACTAAACCTCTTGTCCAGATTCTGCAGTTTGGTGCGCAATGTTGTGCACTTTTGTCTTAGTTAAGTCCACATGTTTCGGCCCCTTTCGCCTTATTACAAACCAACCGAGGGAATTTTGAATAAATTCATTGTCCATAATTTTAAGTATTTCCGAACGCATAGTCGCCCAAAGCTTTGTGGTGCACGACCCATTTACCATGCGACGCGTGTGGTGACACTCACACTGACGGAAACATTCTCATTCTTGCTTTAGCACTGATGACCAAATTTTATTTGCATGGAACAGTATAAAAAGAGCAAGCACAATATGAAGTATATATTATGTTAGCAACCAAATTCTGCAGCGAAGGCAAAGGAAAGTTAATTTGATGATAAAAACGATATAAGGGAAGGCACATTTTTGAGAGAGGTATAGAGCATATCCATTTACAAATGTCACAAGGCTTACTTATGGGCCTCGGAATCGAAGGAATCAAATTTGATCGAAGGTCGAAAGTAAAAACGGACCGAAATGGCAAATGTTCTTTGGGAGATAGTTGGAAGTGGGTGATAAAATAGTAGTAAATGCATTTAACTTTTGTCAAGCACACTCCACGACCGAAGGACAGAGATAAGCAAATAACCTCACGGTCGACTTCGGACGTCACAGAGTGGACGTATCTAACCCGAAGTTGAAGCCGGAGATGACAAAACCCCGAAATTTTTCGCGGAACTGAAGAGATTTTAATAAAAATTGTTTTGTCGACTGGTAAGAATGTAGAAAACTTGTGATCATTGATGTTTGCCTAGGGATTTATCGAAGGGACGATATGTGAAAGTACGGGTGTTGAGAAAAAAGAAACGGTGTAAATAGATCGGAGGTTACCATCGGCGTGGCCTTTGTGTCCGGTACTTGTGGCTTGCTAGCTTTGCGGGTAACATGTATATATACCGTACAGAGACTGCAAGAACCGCGGAGATGTGTCCGTTTCAGCACCAGTCTCCGCATTAAGTTGTTCTCCCCAATTGGAAAACCCGAGAATGTGGTCATTAGAATACTGGGTAGATGTGAACGAGCGTGGAATTGTTTGGATGTTTGCGTAGGTTCGCAGCAGTCCGTAAGATAATCGGTGCATGAGGATCATGTATAGTTCCAGGCTTTTCCAAATCTAGGTGAGTCATAAGCATTCATAATGCCGGCCTAATTTGCCGTGAGGTCTGGTTATTACAAGCGATGGAGTGGAGAGTTTCACATGCTATTTCGGTGATGAGCGTGACACCATACATTCCAGCCAATCTTCACGATCCATTGAGTTATGGATATCCAGATGGGCCAGCGGTAGTTTTAGTGGTGTCCGCGCGATAGAGGAGCCGGTAATAGCACATTAGACCTGACTGCAAAATCTAAAGCATAACTGAAGGACGTAATTTGGATGGGCGCCAGCTTAAAGTTACAATAATTAATAAAGCGGAGGCTGAGACAGAGAAGGATAAAGATAAAATTTAATTTTCAGTTGGCCATAAGTGCAGAAAATCGGAGGGATAGTTTGCATATAATGCTCTGGAATAGGGTTCAATGATGACTGCCAAAATAGAATTAGGACTCAGCCGACATAAAGCAGCAAGTGGAAAGCGCAAAATCAAGGTTTGTGACGCGGAGTGCCAGTTGAGGCAAACGGACCAGCGTCAATGCCATAAGTCGCCTGTTGGAGGGTTAGTCGGTGATTTATGCAAGCGGTGCCCTTGTTAACGCAGTAATGGGGTGAACTGGGATGGGGTTTGGTACCGTAGTGGTTGCAATTACGACAACAGTACTCTCCATTGTCTAAATGACGTTAACCACTTTGCATTCATTAAGTAATTTTTCTGGGTCAGCTCTGCTTTTTCGTGCGAGTAAAGACAATAGGATGCTTTGTAGAACCGATTGTCTTCACGCAAGTCTCATTCTACGTTCGCTTGCCCTTAACCTTTGCAACAACTTGAGCGTCAAACTTATTCTGCTCCGTAGGATTTCAATACTGGCAACCTTGACACAACGAGAAGACATTCGAAAGAGGTGGAAGGTTGAGTACATTTTTACTAGGAGCGTGCGAGAAAAGCGTCCGTGAGCAAAGCACAAGTGGCGACCGCGCTTGGCGGTCAACGTTCCGCTAGACAAGCGATCCGAAGGAGCAAATCCATGTTTCGCTGCAGACTTGAAATAAAAGATTATTAGGACGGATGCGTGAATAATTAAGGAAGGAAGCCAGGTGAAGCATACGGTAATCTATTTCTGTTTTCGTTGATGAAAAATTTTAATAAGCGAAACTGCAGCACGATTGTTTGATGGCTGATTCGTTTGCCTCAGTGGTCCTGAAGATTCATCTGTTAAAGGAAAATAGCAGCAGACCGACAAAGTAATGCGTCCATTGTGCAAATATTCGCAGCTGGTCTGAAGTTTCTGGGCTAGTTGAAAGAATGCAGTTATCAGGGGGATGTTTGGAGGTCTGCAGCAGAAGTAGACAAAGATAGGCGGGGTCGTCAATATTAGGCCGTATTTCAGAACTGACTGGAATCGCCTACCTATTCTAGTTTGTAATTCAACCTGGGACGCATTTTTTCTATCAACAGAAGTATAACCGGCCACTGATCAGTTCTACTCCAAAGTGCACATATGCCTTGAAGCCACTACTCCGTCCCATACGCTAAGCATGCCGCCGAAAAGAACTTATCGTGACCGAATAAACTGTAAGCTCGCTAAGGTACAGCGGGCCTTCTCTGAGACCAGAGAATTTTCGTTGATTCTGCAAATAAATTAATTACCTAAAACTCTAGAAACATTACTGGACCAAAGAAGCACAGAGCAGGAGCTAGAAGCTCTAAACAAGCCAAACTCAAATGCAATACTGGCAAAAGTGCTTAAACGCAGAACTACATCTAGGCCCTCAGTTACTAAGGTCCCGTATATCATTCAAAACGACATTTATGTAAATAACCCACAGGAGATTGCAGAATCTGTTGGTGAGTTCTTTACATCTCCTCTGGTAAACGATAAAAATCCACTTACTCCATGCCAACTTTGGTTGACTACAGAGTCGTACTCAACAGTTGTATTTCTTCCGAAGGACGTGGCCACATGTTGGTAAAAACCAAAATTGGCTACCACTCTAAACCTGATTCATTACTTCCAGGCTGTCTTCGTCCTGGGTGGAAGCGATATCCCAAATTTGTTAAAAAGCATCTTCAATTTGTCCGTTCAGCGCCGCACCTTACCGTCACAGTGGAAAACCTCTGTGATTATACCCTCTCACAAAAGGGGCACACGCTATGACCCTGCAAACTATCGCCCAATAAACCACACCCCTACAGCTTCCAGGATCATGGAGCGCCCGATTGAGGATAGTCTTATGGCTTACCTTCTGGAACATAAACTTATTAACCATGGCCAGCATGGCTTCCTTCGCAAGAAATCCGGCGTTATTTGCATGACTGACTGCCTGAACGCTATCACTGGGGCCCTGGGCACAGCAAGATCAATTATAATAATCTGTTCGGACATGACAAAAGCTTTCGACAGAGTTTCCCACCCTAGGTTGCTAAGTAAAATGGCATTCCACGGTATTGTTGGTCCAATGCTGTCGTGGTTTTCATCTTCTTTGACATTTGGAAAGCAGATAGCGCAAATAAATGGCTCAATATCTGAACCTAGACTGGTGTCTAGCGGTTTGATCCAGGGCAGCGTTCTGGGTCCCCTGTTCTTCCTGTTGTATGTTAATGACGTCTTTGATGTTATTCGAAACGACACCCAGTTTCTATTTGCAGACGACATCAAAATTATCCACGCCTTTCGCCCTGAAGCTTTAGAGTCCACCATGAGTAGCATATCGCAAGACTTAGCATTACTCAACCCCTGGGCAAACGACTGGATGATGAAATTCTTCACTGAAAAAAGCAGCGTCATGGGGTACAAGTGCGTTACACCCCTAAGAGAATTCAAGCTTTGAACCCAATCCATCCCCGTTAATTGCTAAGTTCGGGACCTAGGCTTAAATTATTCCTGCACCTTAAACTTCTCCAAGCATGCTCTCGTATAAGTGGCAAAAGCAAATAAATTAGTGGGGCTGTTACACCGAATTTTGAAGCTGAACGAAAGCAAACTACACCCTTTTAGGACCCACGTCAGACCCATTCTAGAGTATTGCTTTCTAGTCTCATCTAACATGAGGTATTGTGACAGAGTTGCGACTAAAAATGTCCAGCGTGCATTTACCAAGCAATTAATTGGCTACTCCACAAGCCTAAATAACATAGAACGCTGTGATTCGCTGAAATTAGATCCCTTGTGACTCCGACGCTTAAAAGTAAGCCTGGTACTCATTAACAATATTATCACAGGGGACAGATGCGTCTGTGCACCTCGTGTTAGAAACCCACCCCCGTACTCCCTCCGAAATGCGGATTCTATTATATTTCTCCCTGTTCTAAAGACTTCCGTTAGAGCCAACCTCTTTATTGTTAGATATTCGTCACTATGGGAAAAACTCCCCATCAGCTGAGCACTCCGTCACCATTACCTATTGCATTTGAAAACGAAGTACGTAAAGTAGTTGCTGTACCCTTTCTCATTAATCTGTACCACGCATACTCACTTCAGGATCGAGTATGTGAAACTGGATTGGGCTTCTGAAAAACGCCTTAATGTCACCTTTTTGTTCACAGCGGAAAGGAAAGTAAATCTTCCTACTAATATCATCAGGTATCAACCTAGTCTCTTCCATTCCAAACAGAGCTCCGACACCAGTGCATGCTACTTATTTACGTGCAGTTCCACGTCGGATGCATCTCACCGTACCTCTGTATGAAAAACGGTAACTATTGCTAAATAGTCTGACTTCATTTCCATAAGCCTTATCGTTCTAATTGCGTATAGGGTAGCTCACCCACAGCTCTCTCCCACCCACTCACCTTACTAATCCCAACACTGTCGCCAACACGGTGTGGCAACAATAACCTGCAACCGTCTTCTAAAAAACATTCACTCTCTCCCGCACCCTTAATTTTCATTGACTCTTCTCTTCATGCAAATGACTGGCCCGTAGAAATCACCTTGTTTCTGACTAACCTAAACGATACCCTCAAGACAAAATGAAGCAAACGTCTTGGATTCTTTCCTTGTCATGTTTCATCGATATCTGTTCATTTTGGCCAATTCAGACTTCAAGCTATCGCCGTGAATATAGAGTCCTATGTGGTATCTTCTCCCTTCATAATGACCGTTTACATCTAACATACCCAGTGGCAGCTGACCATTTCTTGTTTCGAAAGGCACGGCCCCTTATATTGAAATATAATCCTTGATTACCAAGTGGAATTTACTCAATCCCTACTGCATCTAACTTTGTAGTTGGATCATTATTTATATCAGTAGCAGTTAATAAATGTCCGTCCTATAGAATAACGGCACACTCTCCACATTCAAAGGGCAGATGATAGTGAGAATACCGGTTCTTTCTTTTTACTCACAGCGTAGATGATCCACACATTAGATTAGCCAGTCTATCAACTTAATAAAATATAATTTAAAAATGAAAAACCCGGATTGCCTAGCCACCGTTCATACATTTGAATTGCTCTAGGCGTTCTAGTAACTTGCTTCTCTGAACTGCTCTTAAGATGGTTTGCTTCTTAATCTGCAGCTGGCAACTAGGCCAGATCGCCGTCCGTCTTCTTTCTCTCTCTTCCAGGCCCTATAGTCCTGTTTGGATGGAAACACTTACCAATGCCCTGGCGATTATCCGATCCTGGAAAAACGATGTATCCCTCACCCTACACACCATATTTAAATTCCATTCTCCACATCACGTGTAAACTGGCAGTACCACAATAGTGCGGGACGCAGTAGGGTTCACCGCTTTGGCCGGTGCACATCAGGCGGGCAGATCGGCCGCAGCGGTGTGCAGGTGAAACTAGGTTGGCGGATTACACCTCCTGCGTTCACCCTCAAACGGTGCCTTTCAGGTTGGGTGGCCAAAACTCGGTAAGCCCCACCCATTAGCGCTGTTGTGGTAAACTGCACTGTAGCTCCTAAGTTCACGTGCACCATTTGTACTGGCTTCCTCTTGCTCCTTCCCAAAGTTCTTCTGCCAAATCGATACAAAACGGACTTACGAATGGACAGTATTTTATTGGCATCCGATATAAACCGACGTTCACAATGCATATTGACATCCGAAAACAGCTGAAGACCGTCATTTTTCATCAACCTCTATTCTGGTCTGTGGAAGTTGGCAATAGATCGATGCTCCCGACACCAGTTCTCCAAACGAGGCCACCAGATATCGCATCATTTGACCCCTCTTCTCCATTTTTTTTCCAATCCCACCTTCCTTTCTGGATCACGCTGAAATTCAGGAAATCGCAGTTTCTCAAATGGCCCCGTTGTTTCGGTTTACGATTAAAAAATTTCTATCCCGTATTGCCGTTTTCCTTGATCTACCGAATATGCTTTCTCGTTTATGCTGCCCCCTATTATATAAAGTCTGGCTTTCACTTATCTAGATTCCGTTATCGCATCCATATTGATGCTCATCTCTACCATACAACTCTCTTCAGTATCGAGTATCCCGGCCAACTGTCGGCGACAGCCATTGACTTCCAGCCATATGTTGCGCCCGCGACTGTGTTGCAACTGTGACGCATTCAAAGCATTACTCCCAGCGCAGGACCCGTAATCAGTCGCAGAAAAACCTTGGCGAACCATTAGCTAGATTTGACTTAAAATTCGAAACCACGTGCTCGAGAAATCATATTGCCTGTTATGATCTTGTGAGCGCAAACACAATGCAGTGCATGGTTGGTTTCTGTTTTCCGTTTCTGCACCGTGCCATTACGTCAAAATATTGAACTTACTTTGCGCACGACTAGGGTATGTCGAGAATTAAACATTATTAATGGTGTTATTATTAAAAAAAAATAACAAGATTCACGCCCATGAGAGAGAGGTTCACAAGAACAATCTGGGCAGATGGTAAAGTGAGGAGGGGCTTCAAAAAATAGCTTTACCGGAGAAACATGCGTACAGACACTGCGTATATGAATCCAAATCCCACACACACCACAAAGCGGATTCTAAAATCATGATGTCAGTTCCAAAGACATAAGTGAGAGTCAACATTTTTATTGATAAATATTCGTCATTATGAAACAAACTTCCACGAAAGTTGCGCATCTTGTCACCATCTATTGCATTTAAAAACGAAGTACGCTGAACAGTTACCCTATCTCTTCCCATTCATTTATTTCGCCCATACCTACCTGAGGGTCGGGTCTATGAAACTAGATTGAGCTTTTGAAAAACCTCGGCATCACCGTTTCGTTCATCGCGAAAATGGAAGTAAATCTTCTTACTCATATCACCATATGTAAACCCGAAACTATGACGACATCTTGGTTTCTTTCTTCCTCATTCCTCATTGAAAACTCCCAGTCAACCTTAGACAGTTTGGAATTGCTTTCTTCTACACCACCATAGACTCAAATGCAACATCGTGGGAGTCTCCATCACATTCATTCCATTTTGATATCTTTTTTGCAACTTCCATAAAAATAACCATATAGAAAGCTACCTCGTATCTCCAACTTCCAAATTCAAACTGGGCTCCGACGCTGGCGCATACCACTTTTCACGTGAAGTTCCGCGTCGGATGCACCTTAGCCTTCTTCTTTCTTCAAAAATAATTATTATCGCTCAATAATCTAGCTTCGAATCCATAAACCTTATCGTTCTAACTGTGTATAGGGATTCCCACCCACAGCTCTCTCCCTTCTTCTACCCCAACCAAAACAGTGTGGTATCCCTTTTCGGCCATCGTTTTGAAGTACGTACTGCTACTGTCATTTTTATTTCTTAATCTTCATCATCGTCTCTCCCTAGGCAAATGATTTTCGATCTTTGGAATCATATCTGTTTCTGACGAACCCAAACAGTTCCGTCCAGACGAAACTAGAACGACATCTTGAATTTTCGCCTTCTCGCTCACCGTCGATATCCCTCTCTCAACTTCAGACACTTCGGACCTCATACTATCCCCGTGAACATAGAGTCATACATGATTTCTTTTCTTCTCTTATTGACAGTTTCAACTCAACACATTTGCTTGTCAAAACCATTTCTTGAGCATCAAACACATGTTCTCCTATAATGGAATATAATCCGTGATTTCTATGCTGTGAACGTTGTCAATAACTAGTGCATCTCTCTTTCCTAGCTCGCTCATTATCTATATCTGCAGCCATTGTTAAATGCCGTTCTACCAAATACCGGTTCATCTCACTTAACCCATAAGCGCAGACAGTCTACGCGCTAGATCAACCTGTCCACCTATTTACACACCCCTAAATATCCCGATTGCTCACGACATCAGCCAACCTCCCTATGTTTTGGGTTGGATTATGCGTTCTGTTACGTTCCTTTTCTGAGCCACTCGTTAGATTGATCGCTTCTTAATCCGCAGCTGGCACCTAGGCCAGACCGCTGCTCGCTACCTTCCTTTCCGGGCCATTCAGTTCTGGTCGGACATAAATACTCTAGCTACCGTGGTTTCGGCTCGCCTGGGATTATTCAGTCAAGAAAAAATGATGTCTTGCTTCTCCTACACACGACATATTTGCATTCCTTCCCTCCCCTCCCCTATGAACCAGCGTTACCACAATAGTGCGGGGCGCAATAGGGTCCACCGCTTTGGCCGGCGCACATCGGGTGGGCAGATCGGCTGCAGTGGTGCGCGGATGCAGATAGGTTGGCGGATTACACCTCCTGCGTTCACTCCTCAATGGTATTTTTCAAGGTGGGCGGCCAACACTCGGTCAGCCCCACTCACTAGCACTACTGTGGTGAGCAGCCCTCTAGTCCCTATGTCCACGCGCACCATTTTGTACTGGATTCCTCTTGCTCTTTCTCGATGTTCTTTTGCCAAAACCATAAAAACGAACTCGTGGGGAAAGTATTTTTATTGGCATCTGATATCAGCTGACGTTCTGCATGCATCTCAGCCTTCTTCATCAAAATGGCTGAGGACCGTCTCTACTCATGTACCTTAATTCTGGTAC